>CAJNOQ010000825.1:0-40475 GCA_905250885.1 Didymodactylos carnosus
ACTTTACTTGTTATGTACGATTTGTACATAGTTGTACAGTTTCCGACTTACTCCCCAGTTTTTGAGCTCTAATTTTGATACAGCAACTTGATTTTTTTACCACCAAAAAATTTCTTCTGGCGCTAGGGAGAAAGATGCAAAATAAAAACGTCACGGCGTTACGGACTTTTTTGTCAAGCATATTTGAGGTACTTAACACGATGGTAAAGTTTTGATTTTCGCAGCTACCTGTGTTCTTTGTATATTTGATCGATCTGCGCAAAAATCAAGTTGCTGTATCAAAATTAGAGCTCAAAAACTGGGGAGTAAGTCGGAAACTGTACAACTATGTACAAATCGTACATAACAAGTAAAGTCAAAAACAAATACACCATTTTGTAGAAAATTCGATTTTCTGCAAAAGTATATTTGTAGAAATTTGTTTTAAAAAATATTTTTGATTAAAAAAATCCCCAAAACCTGGTTTTGAACATACCTTCAGGTTTTGTAAAGTTGCGTCCCTCAAAAAGACATTTTGTCGAGGAGGTGCTTGTTGGATCTTAGGGAGAATAGAGATGAAACTTGATCAGATCTTATCCAGATTCGAAAAAAGTTTTTCCAAGACTTAAATAAGTAGAAAATCGTGGAAATTGATAAAACTGAGACTAGGGTAGTTGTGTCATAATAGGAGATTCTTTTCGGTGATACGTGATCCGACACTGTTTTCGCCGTCCCGCCAATATCTGCTCCTTACTTCAAGCTAGTTGTTCGGTTTACTCCTACTGTTTCGTTAACGATCAAATAAATAACAAACTTTTTTCTGTTGTAAAAGAACAGGACTGAATATCTTTGCGTCTTTTGGCGTTCTTACGGCAGGGACAGTTAGTTCAAGAAACGCTCCAGTTCTAAAACTCTCCTTCCTCTATTTTGTTGTTTCAAAATCTGTATATTGATCAGGGTCTGAAAAGTGTTCTACTCTTTTGTGTCATCATTTGAATACAGTTAAGACGACAATTGGTCATCGCTATTGAAAAGGCAACGGCATCGGAGCCATTCTGTTGTTTGAAAACAGGGCACCATGGTGCCGGATAGAATCCCGCACAAAATCGTTTTGACCTACTTTTGGACATTTTAATAATGGTGGTAAACGTCATTGATTAATGTGGGATTTTGTGCAGGTTCTCAACGGCTAGTTTGGAGGTGTGAGGACATGATTTGGAAACATCTCGCTCAGGGCTATCGAATGATGCTGGATAGAATCGCGCACAAAGTCATTTTGACCCACTTTTGACCAAATTACTAATGGTGATAAATGGCGTTGATTAAACTGCATTCTGTGCAGTTGTGTTTTTACAGTACGAGTAAGCATTTAATATTCGTAGGCTTTTGCTTTTAGTAGACATCTGGAATAAATTTATGTGATGTTGTTAAGATAGCCATGTTCACAGTTTCTGCCCCCTGCATATATGCTTTTCAGATTCAACATATTTGATTAGCTGTTGCATTATCCAATCGAATATTAGTTTCGTCCGACTGGATGGTCCGATTCGTACGACGATCGTCGTGAGTTCTAACTGTGGGAATGTAGTATTGGGGTCCATATTCTCTTCTCTTTATCCACGTGTTCTTCATTTTCCTTTTCTTTTTCTCTAGTGTGTCTGTTTTTTCTCGATGTACATATGTTGCATGCCCCTCGACAGCAGACGATCAACAGTCGGATATCATGCAGGCGTGCAGTTTTCACCATTTGATAGAGGACTCCAAGGGACATCAATCTATATTGGAAATCGCGACTTAACCAGTGATCAGTGCTGGTCCATTTTTGACAACTAGTTTTGAAAACACTGTAATCATAATCTTTTGTTATCGATTTCGACTCCAAATTTGATCTCCGGATAGAGAAAATTGTCCTCTTTCAATCTGCTCAAGGCCGAGTCCGCTAGCTTGTTTCATTCCTGAGATATAAGCATGCTCCTGAGAGCCCCAAAATCGACCAAATGGCATCCAACCACGTTAAAATGGGTCCGATGCGACAAGAGCTCTCATTTAAAACTTCAAACTGTATATATTCAAAGAAGAAGAGTATTTTTCTGTCAGACTGTCGTTCAATTCAAAAATAAAGTAATTGTTTGTTCGCTTTTGACAGATCACTCAAGAGGATTAATTCGACGCTTCACAAGCTCAATAAGCTACTTCACGAATAGTTACATCTTTTGACCGATCACTCACATGAGGTTCAGGAACTATTTTCACAGTAACGATTGAATGAGGTAGATCGATCTGAAACAATACAAACAAGAGAAAAACAACAATAACATGCGGTTCTAATGAATATTTCTCAACAAAAGAAGTAGTCTCAGTATAGAAATTAGTATCCATCTAATAAATTTTAACAATGTGCCCGCTAATAAAAGATTTCAAGCAGAAAACACAAAATTTGAAACAATTATTTAGATCAGAGAAGAAATGAAGGAGGCAATAACAGAGGTGAGATAGACACGATTTTTTTTGTCCATGGACATTTTCGTATTGTTCATATCCGTCCATTGTCCATCGAAAAAGATTGTTTTTTGGACATGGACGATGTCCATGAATTTTTCATCTCTGGGCAACATATATTGTTCAATGTCTTCTAGAAAAAAGAATCTCATAGAATGTGTGCAGCTTGATGTAAATAATATCAAAAGCGAGGCTACAACTCAGGCAATTGAATTCGATCATCAGGAATTGATTTACATCTCGATCAGATCTGTGTTTTTCCTTTAGACCAAAGTAACATCCACTAAGCATTAAATCTATGAGAGAAAAATGTTTTCTGTGCAAATTCTCTATAATAAGTTCTAGTTATCTATGAATAGTCTAATTTAGCCAAAGAAGATTGAAATTTATTTGCCTGATAAAAAATTAAGCACCTTGACCGGTGGTTAGGAAGAAAACTGCAGTCGCAAGTCTCCGATGTCCGAGTGCAAATGATTGTAGGACAAAAAGACTTTAAGGGCAGTTTTCTAAAATTTACTTGAGCTTTTTGTCAGATTATGATTTGTACATGTTATCTACTTTAAAATTCAAACTCCAAGTTCTCCTATGTCTTTTTGCTATAAGTTACAAAATTTTGTGGTTTTCAAATTGAACGCCGTAGAAACAGACAATGAACAATGCTTTTTCGATTGAGAGATTGAAACAAGTGTACAAAATTATCCTTTTCATTATAAAAAAGAGACCAAGTGGTATGGAAAGCCTGATGAAATGCCGATTTTTGACTTCGAAAGTACAAAGGAAGATACTCTCAGGCAGGTAACAATGAACTGATATACTTTGATGTAAAATTTATGCTAATTTCGAAGTTTGTATGCAGAATTGCACAGATAACAGCATTTATAAACCAAGATATTTGGCTATTGTGAGTCGTAAATACAGACGCCGAGAAACGAACACGATATTATTAGATTCTTTAAGGCTTTAGTATACATATTTTCCTCTTCTTTCCGCTGCCTACACCACTTATACTTTTATTATAAGTGCGCATGCTAGGTGGTCCCACATATGTGAATGAGATACTTTGAAATGATCAGATGAATCATTTAATTATTTTCAGGCTTTCTTGTATAATTAACCGATGAATGAATCTTCAACTAAACTGTAGAATCGCAAAACAAAGAGAGAATACAAAAGCTCATATGTTGATGAAATATTGCCATACCGCTCAGAAAGCGACTTGCAAATTTTGTAACAGTGTACAAATTCAATATCAATAAACATTCTATGTAACAGAATTCATTTGGGAATATTATACAAATCTAATCAAAACTTTTTATAAGAAAAGTTAGTAGCAAGACAGATGTGAGGTGTTTAAGCATGTTTCATTATTATTCAGCACATTGCAATAAGAAGACAAACAACCAAGAAAGTGCAGATCATTCTTGTTTATGTCGTTTTTCGCCAATATTATCTAAATTATATGCTCTCTATTTTACCTGTTATCAATTGTTTCTGACCTTTAAAATAAGGAGACATTGTATTTATTCTTGATAGCTGTAATAAAAAAAAGGAACTGTTTGCAGAATAAGTTAAATCTTTTAACAGCGAAAGAAACAAATATGTGTAATACTGCATTCAAATCATCCTATTTATTGTGAAAACGTATCAAATTATAACGTAGAAATTAATCAATACACAAAAAGTACGTTTTGTAATATATTTTTTCTATATTCTTTACTGATATTTTTACAATAAACGAAGTGATAAAACTTTCGTGGCCCGTATCTGCACGTTTTTACTACGAGTAGATAATCGCTGCGATAGACATCAACACTGCAACTATCCTTACACGTGGACTGTGCATTCATGAAGATACATTATGTTGTACTGTTCTGAATCATGGAGGTTATGTGGATTATTGTAATAGTGAGATGAGATAGAAATGCCTGTTTTGCTCTGAGAAGCACACTTTGACCTGGTTCGCTGCTGATCTTGAGATAAGAGATGCAGTCATAGTTTAGATCATGTGGTTCCACAAATATATGGTGTTCCAAAATATGTGTGATGGGAGGCAGATTTACCGAAAAATCTGAGAATAGTTAGATCTACATCCCGTGGCTTTATTTTTGTCAATGAAGCGTACGTGGGCAGCTCTCGCAGTCTCACCTTAAATAGATTTTATAAATAGTAGAGCCCAGGACATTGAAAACTGCCAGGTTAACTAACAATTAATTGCCGGTTAATTGCCAGTCGACAGTCAGTTTACTGGCTGTTTTTAGATCGATCAGACAGTTTTTAGGTGATTTTTGATGGTTTGGATGGATAAATGGGTGGTTTTTCAGCTGCCTAAAAGCTGCCAGTAAACCGCATTCTCATATATCGAATTTTCATGAGAAGCTTGATCGTTAAAGCTTATTTACAGCCAGTTAACTGGCTTTTTTGTGAAAAACAAAAACAAAACGAGCCCATGGTCACATACTACCACAGAAAAGAAATGGTCTAAAAACTGTCGGTTTACAACCTGTTCACTGTCTGGTTATATCGCGTCCTAGCGCTCATAACTTTGAAGGGAGTCTTCTAAAGCGTCCCAAAAAAAAGCCGATTTTAAGCTGAAATCGCTTGATCTAAAAACTGTCTGGTTTATTGACCGTTTTTAGGTCTTAAAATATTGCTGTGTAAAAATGAGCAGTAAACGGTAAAGTCAAAAGAACAGGCAGTTAACTGTCTGTAAATGGGCCATTAACCACACAGTTAAATGACTGTTTTTTGGCTTTACCGTTTACAGGAAGTTATTAGACAAATTTTTGCAAACACCAGAACGACCAATAAACTAAAGGGATGGACACAATGGAGGACTCGGGTCTTATATCACGTCCTAGCGCTCATAACTTTGAAGGGAGTCTTCTAAAGCGTCCCAAAAAAAAGCCGATTTTAAGCTGAAATCGCTTGATCGATAGTTTGCACTGTGTACAAAGCTGTGTACGCACACACTTCTTTTTGTCTAGCAGCTGTATATTCATTTTAACCCAGGTCGGCCATTAACCCCGGCGTCAGGATCCTGCTGGATCCAACATCGGAACATGCCGGAAGTTGGTGGAATTCGGTAAAATCCGGCAGCAACCATACCGGATCATGCCGGAAATCCGTTGCTCGGAATTCGTGCCGGAAGATGTTGGAAAAGATCCGACCGAATCCGACATCTTCCGGTCGATGAATCGGATTTCGCTGGATTTAGCAGAATGTGACCAATTTTAAGGTTAGAAATAGTCTTACATTTTTTCCTTCATTTTCTAGTGGTTCTTCTCTCTGTTCATTCAGATAGTGGAGGAGTCCGCTAGCTAGGACGTGTATAACACGTCCGTTGAACAGTGTGAGCGATGCTCACATTGTTAAGAATTCGAGAAGAACAACTTCTCATTTTTCATTTTCTGCAGTATCGTATTTAAAGTGCTCCTGTCGTGAAACAAAACGGTGAATATATTATCCACACTGGAAAGAAAAAAAAATAAAGTGCACATCACAGGATTCGTCGATTTCCAGTCACTGAAAATTAACGGATCCGTCTGGTTCCGGATCCTCCAGAAAAAAATATCGGAACGCGAAGGAATTGAGCAGATTCCGTTCTCCGGATCCGGTCGGGCGTCCGATCTCCGGAAGTAAAAGGATCCGCCAGGATCCGATCGGGTGAATTCGACCTGGGAACAGCTGAGGGAAAAGACGAACGCAAAGATTAGTGTTTGATTGAACCTCAAAATCAACATATTTTAGGGTCAAAAAGTCGATAAAAGAAGGGGGTCTTCTAACGTGGTTTTTGCGTTACGAATTCAAGAAGGGTCTTGTAACAGGGGGATCTTTTATCGTAGGGGGGGTCCTCTATAGTGTCCATCCCTTTAGACAGTTTTTAGGTGGTTTTAAACAGTTAGCAGGTTGTCAACTGGGAGTTTTTAAGCAGACTGTAAACTGGCAGTTAATGAGCAGTTTACTACCCATCTTTTTTCTCCTGGGCTCAACGTGAATGGAGTCTCCAGTACAATGACTATTCTGTTCCAGATATATAAATACCAGCGCATATCTCGATGAGTGGATATGCATCGTAATATATTTATGACAAACATATAGTTTCCGATATTATGTCTACCTAAAATATACTTTATCTAGCTAGCATATTTGAAATAGCAGCCTTGAAGTTTACTGGATTTCATAATGGATAAACACTGGAAAAGTTGAAAACTTGTACATTCACGAATATCACACATTTCGGAAAACCTCTTTATTTATGAAGTTATTAACCACTAAAATTTGAGCAAACAACATAGTAGCTATACTTTATAACAATAGAACTCTGTTAGTTAAAACCATGAATATGCGAATAGTTGACGTTTCCAAAGAATGCTTTCTACTGTATGCACACTACTGACTAAATGTAATTATACACTTTTGATTTCTAGTGAATGACACAACTCCGGTTTATCCAGCAGAAACCACATCCGATGTATGTTCGTATGAATAAAAGTCTTTCTCTCATGATTAACTTTATTTGACACTTATAAGTTACTGGAACAGTCTTCCACAACTACGAATATAATAGAAACCACAGTAATCACTGTATGTATGGGTACTGAACAATATTTTCTCGAACTATATTAATATAAATTTCCACTAACAACAAACATATTACACTGAAAATTACATGTGTCCCATACGCTCACGTAAGGATCTTCTTTCGGTATGATGCATGCTCATTTTCAATGCAGAGTAACCCATTGGTATTTTTTGAACAGAGTTTGAACGCAGCAAGAAAAAAGTACTATCTTTTGAGCAAATGACGGACAATATTTTTTGACATTTTATAGTTTGTTTCACAGCACTTTCGTCCCCATACCCCTTCGTCATCGAGCAACGCTGAACTTTCGCCACACGACGAAAAATTCTGTTTCCAGTAGCGAAAGTTTAGATATGTTTACATAGTGGTTACGAAACTTAACCCCTTTTGTGACGAAAGAGTCTGGTTTTTTAGACAGGTGGCACGGTACTTTCGTCATACGTTGCATGAAACGGCTGCGATGAAATCAAGGTTGTAGTGCAAAGTTCATTAGTCCAAACAGGAGTTAGCTTCTTGCTTTTTCCGTTACAAACATTGCATTTTCTTAGCGAAACGCCTAAAAAGCCCTTTTGAACTCTTTTTCTAAAATCAAAATATCAAAATCAAACGTCTGTTGCGTTTCGGAGTAGTTCGATCTGAAGTAGATCAGCAGTCCAAATCGCACTAGTCCAAACGCAAGCAGTTCTTTCACAGTCAATAAGAATGGTATATAAATGTGAGAAAAACGACAAAATAAAGCGTTTTTGTACACATAAACTTTCGTCACACGTTATATCGTACTATTTTACCGTTATGCTATTAGTATGACGACAGTTCACCACTTTTGTGACCAAAGTATGGGATGGTACTCCCCCAAAAAATGTCATACACTTTCGTCACGTGTGATGAAAGTTCTTTTTTCTATATGACGAAAGTATATCGACAACTCTGCTAAAATATTACACTTCTTACAAGAACCGCTTCATTTGGATCCATGAACTTTTTTTACTGCTCTCCATAAGGCCCAACCTCATAGGCTCAGCTTAATATACTGTACTCGACAAAGGGAGGAAGTTACGTGTGGGAAAAAATTTCTAAACCAAGGAATTGCCGAAGTAAAAATAATTTACGGAAAATAAACTTGCAGAATATATGAAAATAAGGTGATTTACTTGATGAACAGAAAACTCATTCTATAAGTCTAGAAATGTTTCCGTACACGTACCTCGAGTTTCTCTACAAACTGATGATATCACAACATTTTAAGCTGAGACTATGGGTTTAGGCCTCTGCAGATCAATTTTGTGTAAAAAACCTCATGGGCCCTAATGAATATCGAATTCATGATCAACATCACAAATTGCCCTAGAAAAACGAGGTTTAATCAGAGAGGGTTTTAATCACCTTGGAAAGTTTTCTCGTTAGTTATTTTAAAAACATTAACTATCAATATTTTTTCTTCAAAACTAACCATGGTTTGGATGAAAATTTAAAACTGAAAAGTATAAAGAATTATTTTCCATCATGCAAAATTATGATATGTTCATCCTGAAGAAGGAGCATATAGTTGTAGAACGGAATAACTTTTGTTTGCCGACCTACTCTGCTTTTATAACAAAAATAATCAATCAACAACAATGATTAACACGATGAATAGATGGAAAAGACGACCACTAAGTGTGTCGGACAATACACTATTCTCACTTCGACTGACATAAAGTCCTGATCAGAAGAATAATTTACCTAAGACGTGGAAATAAAAGATTTCGCAAGTTAGCAGAATGGATTTCGGAAAGAAAAAAAAAGACAGAAAATATCTCAAAGTATAATCAATTAATTAATAGGAAAGAATGTCATATTCATATTCATTCGACCGTCCGAGTAGAGTAGTCTGTGGTAAAATGATTCTTTACTATAGAACCTGTTACAACACTTTGTTTTCTAGTCTCGCTGTAATGTTAATTTATTTTTTTATGTTATATATTGTTATTATAGTACATCTATATGTAGTCGATGTGCCGGTGTTCAATGTATCTTTTCGATAAACCGAAAGGAAATCGTGATCCACTCTACTAATTTTTCGAAAACTTTTCTGATTTTATCTATTTTAAATATTTTTTAGCATTTTCAGCTTAGAATCTTCTGCTTTATGAATATTTTCTTTATGAGAAATTTTTCTTAATTCATACTAATGTTCTTTTTCTCTAAATATAATCACACGGAACAGATAAGCTCCTACCACTAACAGTGGATCAAGAGCTTCTCACGTGTTTAAAGAAGTAAGTTTTCTTCTTTTGAGGATGCCATAACTACGACAGTCTCCACCATAAACAATGACTCAAGCACTACGATCAGTTCGACAATCAGTTTGACGATCAGTTCGACGATCAGTTCGACGATAGATATCAATACTACAATATCTTCAACAAATACAAGTGGCTCGCCTTCTCGTCCCGGTCTTAGTGGTGGTGAGATTGCAGCCATCGTTATCTGTTCGCTTATTGGTGTTGCAATCATAATTGGTGGACTCATAGCTTATTTTAAATTTCGAAAACAAATTCGTGACCGTTGTTTTAAAAAGAAAAATTCATCAGCCATAAAGGTATGTTAGATACCATCTTTACTGTACTGTTATCTTTTTGTTGCATTTTAAGTACATTGCTAAGGACGAGGGTAATTTTGATCAACCTTCAAGAAAAGTCCCATCGGTAAGTGCTAGTTTATCACACATTTTTTGTCTGTTCGAGCCACACTAGTGCAAGAACGAACTAAAAGACTTAACACATTCTGCTTTTCTTATTTAAAACCTTAATACGGTAACTGACTCAACTTTATTTTCTTTTCTTTTCAAGACATCAGACGAATACTTAGAAGCAGATGCACCAGCAAATCATTTAAGGGTATATATTATCAATGAACTAATTTTTAGAAATACTAGCCGATGATTTCGTTTATTTCAGTTTCAACCATCTTCTGCTCCACCATTACCTGCGCGAAGACGCTGAACCAATACCCTAAAATCAGTTGAATTTATTACTGTAGAAGAGCACTTAAAACTACACGCAAATCACTCAGTCAAGCTGTGCATCTAGTTTATAAAGAATTTTTCTGAAACAATCACAGACAGCAGAGGCTCATCAACAAACTTTTGCATAGAGAATGATCGTTATAATCTAAGTATTATTCAACTTTTCTTACCACGTTTTTAATTGATAGATAATTAAGTAAATAAAGTACATACTCAATCTGAATTTTTATTCTTTTAAAACATGCATACACGTTCGTAAGTCAACAAACTATGCAGATGACTAAGACCGAAAAAAATTAAATTATCTCTGATGAACAGTTTAATTAATTAGTTAATTCCCGTGAGCTTCGTTACGATCATACAAAGATGATTTTTTTATTTTTGAGATTTCAAAACGATGATCCTGCTTAAGTATTTTCAGTCTCCTGATTTCTATTGATCTTTCTCAAGCCGAAACAAAAAAACAGAATTATTTCCGCGTATTCTTTTCGACAATTTTAAAAAAAAATATGTAATTTTGCCCAACAGTTAATTAGATTACTCTCATTTTGAAGAGGACACTCTGGACTATCAATCTACGAAAATAGTCAGTTTAACCCTATGAGAAGATCTGAAAATCGACCGGGTTTCCCAATGAACTCCTAGAAAATCTGTTTTAAGAAACCTTTCTGAAAATATTTGTGCTGATGAAAATATCTCCTCATGTTCTCTCTTTCGCAAGCCTCTATCTTATATCTATCAAAAGTTATTCAAAAACAACCAGAACTCTTATAATTTGAAAAAGACAGTACCGCTTGTCCAAAGGTAATGCTGTGACATTTCTGACATAGTAATTTGCATTTTTCTCGAAAACTGTAGGTACTAGAAAGATCGTTCTGACGCCATTCGACACAGCTCACCAAACTCCACTTACAATATAAAAATGAAGATTTTCGATTCAAGACTCAAGCTTCCAGAAAGATTTTTCTGCGAGTAACGCTTAGGCCTGTGACAGTTCGCGGTTCTCGTTCAAACCAGAGGAACTGTTTTTCAGTTCGCGTTCAGTGAGAGGGAACGGTTTTTCAGTTTCCATTCCTGAACTAGGAACGGTTCAGTAGTTGACGTTTCTAAAAACGAGGAATGGTTCCGGAGTTACAGCTCCTGCGAATGGGAACTACAATTCTTTTTGAACTGGGAACTGTGTGATATACTTGAGCTTTTTTTTCTAATCTACTAGCGTTCTATCTCCTTTAGCATGTTAGTGCATTTTACGGTTCAATATGAATACGACGGTTTATCTGATGGCGTTCTTTTACGTGCTTGTTTCAGAGCAAAAATTCACGGAGATACTAACAATCCAAATAGTAAAAGCTATCAACATTCATACTTTGACTTTCAAAAACATAGACATTCTCGTTGTTGCTGAAGTTAATAATAGTCGATTTTTCCTTGTAAAATCATTAGCTTGCGAAAATGTACTTTTATTAGCTACACTTGTAGCTAGTATTGCTAGCTGGTAGATCAAGATCTTACGAAGTAAGAACTAAATTCAATCAGCAAAGTCTAACACCTAATCTGGGAGTCTCTTTGAGCATACCTCTTTTCAATACTCACTCTTTCAAAAATCTTATGTTTGTGGAATGAAATACATAATATATCAACAAATCACTAAAGGACACTGAGCAGTTTCCAGTTCAAAAAGAACTAGTGAACCGTTCCTCGTCTCTAGAAGCTTTCCTACACACATTGCCACTCGTTTCCACAAAGAACATGTAACCTATTGTATGTATTATTTCTTGACTGTTGTATTTGTATGACTAAAGGGCTTTTGAAAGAGAAGGATGAGCATAAAACGGCTACAAAGTACATGATAAGATTTTAACTAAATCTTTCACACATCATCATCAGGAAAATGAACATAGCGAGAAATGATAACTAATTATATAGTGTGTAAATATGAGTATAAGACAAAGAAAATTAAAGAAACAGTTTTGTCAGTAGGAGCAACGTGTCAGTGTAAAAGAATCTATTGAGATGGCACCAGATATGTTATACAAACGAAAGAAAATAACTGATATATCGTTCAGTCGATAAAAAATGAAAAGACTAGTAGAATTAGCCGTTTATGATGTACCATTTAAATTTATGAGTAATTACGTGCAATCTAATGGAGCAGCAATGGGTTCACCACTTGCACCAATACTTACAGACCTATTTATGTCAAAACTCGAAACTAAGTTAAACAGATTTTCTACCAATAAACCATTACTATTAACGTAAGCTTTGATACGTGGATGATATATTTCGCATATTCACAACAAAACAGAATATTAAACATTTTTTTCCTTTGTGTTTTTTTTGTGAAGTAAACTTCATTGTATTGACATTTTCATCGATTTGAACACATGTTCATATTCAATTAAGTCGATGACCTGCATAGAGATGACCTCAATCGTACTCGGGTGTTTTTTCATCATACTAACGGTGTTGCTTTGGTGAAAAGCGACGTCCTATATTTTGTCCTATATTACTAGAGAAGTCTTATATAAATTCTTTTTTCAAATCCTATATTTCTCTATATTTTCAGGAAGGGCCGGTATGAACCCAGCTAGAAATGTGAGCTGTTGAACGGTTTTTAGTTCAGAAACGGAAACTGAAAAATCGTTCCCGTTATCGAGAAACTGCAGTATCAGGAACCATGAACTATCACAGGCCTAGTAACGCTGTGACAAAAAAGGTTTCTACTTTTTAAGAACTCCCGATACAGCTCTGTTTTCCCGCGAATTGAGCTGTGCATCTAAAAAGTTTCTAGAGACAAGTTTGGAGAGGAACTAACGGGCTTTCTTTTAGTAAAAAGGACTTTTTTCCAAATCCTTCTGCACAGTTGTCTTATTATTTTAGGCGAGACGAAAAAGCAGTGTCTGTTATACAAGGCACTGATTTCTGAATACAAGGCACTTACATGTCTCTTACGCCTAGAAAGTCGATTTTGTAAAGTAGTAACATTGTGACACAGTTTTTTCTCATAGAGTTTTGAGACACGTAACGTCCTAAAAGAAACTTGATTGTTATATCCATCTGAGTCCTAGGCATGGACTATCAACCCATCTTAAGGTAAAGATGAAAAAATTATACTAAACTTTTTAATTTGACTGTACACTTTAAAATCCGTTCTTCATCTCAGAATTTCGAAAAAAATATGTCATTTTGTAGAGAATTTAATTCCTTATCGAATGATATATTTCTCAGTTTTTTCAAGAAACTGGGTAGGTGAGTAATTTAAAATGAAAGTTTTTAAAAATTTTAAAATTAAATTTTTGCATTTAAATTTTTATTTTTTAAAAGGCCACATTTGTTATCAGCATGAAAAAACGACATCTAATGATAGCCTCATATCAGTTCTCCAATGGAATACTTAATCAGCGAAGTATCGCATTAGGTGAACAAGCCGGGTAGTTGTTGTTGTAAATGAGCAGCTATCATAGTTAATTTTGTTCATATTTTCTCAATATATAATTCACTCTTTCCTTCTCGCACACCGAAAAATTTTTGCATTCTCGTTTAGAATGAATGTTTGAAATTATTATTTTTTTGAAAATTTCTATAGGAAATTATTGTAATATGTTTTACCAATCAAAAGATAAATTTGCAAACAAAATGGTAAAATATTTATGTTCGTTTGCATAAAAAAAAGACTAAACTGTTTTGATTACGTAAAAAGATAACGTATTTTCACTTATATTATAGCAACAAATCTACAAATGATGTAAAAAAGAAAGACAAAATATTAAATGACTTGGATATATTTTTCAAGTCTAAGACTGTTTGATATAATTATATAATCGTAGCATTTAAAAAAATACTTTGCATTTCACCTTTATTCATCGAACGAATATTTAAGGTAATTATTTGTTGACATATTCGATGTAAACGTTCATAATGATTAATATCATTTTCTAAATCTTGTTTCAATATTAATAATGTTTGGTAAGAAGTTGATAGATGTTTAATATTGGGTGTTAACAGTAAAAGGCGTTTAATTCGAGAATAGTCAAGTGAAGCATGAATAAATAATGAATGAATTGAATCTAATGTAATTTTATCATCATTTATCATATCATCAGTTAAATAACAATAATGAAAAAATTCTAATGTATTAATACACGGAAATGTTTGCTTGATAAAATTGAAAAATTTCAATGTATAGGATCTTGTATCGTACAATTTAATTTGTTTCACTTTTATCAATTTAATAGGATTATTTATATTTGAATGATAGTTAACAATATCACTAGATATTTGATCAAAAGTTTCGAATGTATTAGGCAATGTTAAAAGGGTTTGAGTATTCTCCTGATGATTAGTATACGAAATTATTTGTAAATCGGTTGGAAATGTTGACATATCAAACAGATTATCTGACGGTAAAATCATTTGTATACGAAAATGAAATTGTTTTAGTCTAAAAAATTTTTCTAAACGTTTTCCATTAAGTAAATTTTTAAGTAAAATATCCATTGTTAAATTTTTTAATGAAGTAAAAAATTGTAGGATTAATAATTCAAGATAATTGTACATATTTTCGTCAAGATAATAAGATATTTGAAGATCAAATGTATGCAATTGTTTTGACAATAAATTATCACTCATTTTATAATCACATTCATCAGTCGAGTATGGAAGCGAATTTATTCTAATTTTCATATATTCAACTAGTGGTAAATGTTCGAAAAGAAGAAATAAATGATGAAAACGATATAAATTATACACTGTCAAATGTTTGATCAATGTTGGTTGAATATTCTCAATAGGTAAAAATAAATTAGACAGTAGTAATGTTTGTAATGAACAATCAGATCTAAATAATGTTGAATAGTGTGGCTCCGGAGTTTGAACATCATAATCGGTTAAGACCATTTTTAACACTGATAATTGTGTTTTAAATGTTTCCAAATAGAGAAAACATTTAGCATTTTCATCTGGTATATTACACAAGAAAACAGATTGAAGTTGGGGATACACGTCGAGTACTGCTTCAGGAAATATTACATCTAATTGATCATCATCAAGTTGAATAGCAGTAGTCAATGGCTGAATATGTGACAAATATTCTTGCAGCCATTGATTCGGTGCTTGAGATAAATTTATTCGTGATACAAATGGATAAATGAGTGCATTTAGACGAGGATGTTTGAGATTAACAAATGAGTGGACTAAATCTATTGACGATATATACTTGAAAATGTAATCGAGTAACTCATTTGGTAGTGATAGCAACGTCGTGAAATCTAAGTGTATAAACAAAAGTTGTCTTTCTGAAAAAATACACTAATTCATTACATGCTTACCCATGTCATTATTTGACGAGACTGGTGCTGTTTTGATCAATGGCATCAAGAAAAATTCAAACAGAAATTAAAGCTAGAATTAAAAGATGGGTTGGATCTACTAGCTGATATCAAGTATGCAACCTTGATTCTAAGTTTTAGTATCAAATACATGCGACAACGTCAGTTTTTGTATGTGAAAAGGAACATGCACAAAACATGAATAGAGGATAATTTTATCGTTACATGACGACATCATGAAATGTAGTAAGCCTACAGAAGAAATAATACATACCGGCTGTTCGTACTACAGTCAAAAAAAAAGCGAAGGACAACACACTAAAATATTCTACTGTTGCACAAGAAGAACAAGAAAAGATAACCTACATTGAACTTAACTCAGTAGAATACTACAATACAATAGAATCAGAAAAATACACGATAGAGAGAAAGAGAGAAAAGAGCCACAGGAAGAAATAAATAATGTATTTGTTTTTTCTGCCTCACATACACGGAGAACGGGGATATCTATAGATACTCATGTACAAAAAAATAAATCAGTTTTACTGATAACTTTTTAATATATATTGCTACGCGTGGATGATTAGTATAACGTGTGTTCTAGCAAGAGGCGTACAATGTATATTATAGATTGACGGAAGACTGCATTTGATTAGCGTAACAAAGTATTTCCACTGACATTATATCCAGAAGTTACGACCTGAATCGTCAGCATTAATATTCACAGAAACAATCAACCTAGGAGAAAAATCTTGAATGCAGATCTTGATAAATCTTTAAAGATTTCTCAAGTTTCGCCCCAGATCTTTCAAGAACTTGTGCAGTTTATTGAAATCTGTCAAGATTCTGAATGGAAAGCAATGCTGCAAATTTTCCACAAGTTTCGTATCAGAATCTGTCGTGATAAATCTTGAGCAGATCTTGTCAAGATATTTCAAGAATTCTGAAATGATTAATTTAATACGCAATAATCAGAATCTTCATTAACAGATTTGGGAATTTGAAAGAAAATCTTAAACTTTATTTTCTACTTTATATTTTCACTTTTTTCTACTGTACAATGCTATGCATACAGTACCAGAGCTGTTAAAAGTGCATGAACACCCATACATTCAAACACAATGTTTGCTTTCAAAATTTTCAATGTTCTGTAGTGCAAATATTTATTCTTATATATGCATGAACAATGTCAAACAAACTGGTGATTGAAAGAATAACACATTTATTTGTTTACACTATCGACCAACAGAATTTTAACAGATGTCTTCTACACTGTAGTACTACAATAACTATAAATAAATGCAAAGTTAGCATATTTACATTTTTGTCGAACCTCTGAGTCATGTCGTAATTAAAATGATTGCTAACTTTCTTTGTTAGCAAAGATTTTGTTCATTACAGAAAAGTTTTCAAATCTTGTCAAGATCTTGATCAAGATTTTTGCAGGCAGATTCCTCCAAAAAAAGTTGACAAGAATTGTTGATTTGAGATCAAGAAACTTGACAGATCTTGTGCAGATATAAACTTTCTGCAAGACATGGGCAAATTCATTTTCGCACTTATCATAAAAATTAACGAGCAAAATGATATGGACACGGTAACTCCCTCATCTAGAAGTGCCCGTCTTTAGTCAACTCCCATATTGAAATTTTTTATCAAGATTTTGCAAAATCACGCATTTTGACATTGTTTTGGCCAAGCAAATCTAACATTAAAAAATCCATACTAAAGTGCACGTTACGTGCAGTAACATACATAAATAAGGGAGATTTGACTATAGGGCTTGTTTGACTTTTACGTAAGTCCATAACGTTTTGTAAAATTCATAGCTCCTCAGCCGAGCAATGTACAGAGTTGAGGAACATCTTATTTTGTAGCTTAAAGATTTTTCTTACAAACAGTAATTGAACAAAGTCTAGCAGCTGACTATTTTGAGTGACATAATGTTTTAGGTATAGGGCACTTCCGTACAAAAGAGTCTTGTTAGAATCATAAACAGGCGTTTAGGTTAGAGCTAGATTTTGCTTAATTACCATTTGAAAGAAAAATTTTTACGCTACAAAATAAGACATTTCTCAACTCTGTACATTGATCGTCTGAAGAACTATGAATTTTGCAAAATGTTACTTAAAAATTTCGATGTGGTCTTCAACGCTTGTCTGACTGTAAAACAAAGCTTTGATTGATTGCATTTAGTAAAACGAACGCTACTTTTTGCAATTTAATGTTCTAAATATCACATAAAATCTTGATGCGGGTTTGTACCTGAAACTTTCTGGACAAAATCTACGTCGACTAACATTTTACCTAGCGAATAAAAGATTTCGTCCTACTAAGAAAAGTCTCAGAAGTTCTTTTCAAGTTTCCATCTGTTTTGAGATATTGGACTCTTTTTGTAGACCCCAAGCAAAACCTCTCTAGCAGAAATATCTAGATGCCTTTGCTGGTGCATCGGCCGATTTTTTTTACTCATTTAGCTAGATGCAACTACTGGAGCATCGGGTTATCTAGATGCATCGCTCGATGCACTTCTAGATACATCGATCAGTGTATCGCACAAATGTCGCCAGATATCGGTGAAATGAGGCATTCACCTTTTTATTTTGCGGATTACAGTCGATGCATCGGGCGATGCAGCTAGATAAGTCGATGCTCCAGCAGCAGCATCTAGCTAAATGAGTAAAAAAAATCTAGTTATCTAGCTGCATTTAGTAACTTTCCCAGCAGAAAAAAAAAGCGATGCAGGGTCGTTTTTTTTAGCTTGGGACTATGTTCACACACAAAACCAAGTCAAGATTAACCAAAAACCTATGCATTTCTATGCGTCTTTTTAACCTCCTTTGATTGATGGACTGGTTTTTATTCCGTGACGCATATCAAAATATGATGGTTTTTTTCTAGAGAAGCGATTTATTTCATTTCACATTCAGCAAGCTCATTTATTCTGTCGTGCCACGACATTAACGCGAAGACTGGTTTATTGGAAAAGAAGAATAAATGAGCCTGGTTTTGTATTTTGTATGCCATATCGCGGGAGATGGGGAGGGCATTGTGAGTGAGTTCGAAAAGTAGTTTCACACAAACATATTTTCACGGTGCGAAATTGGCTATCTGTGACTGTGTCAGATAATGACTAGTCACCACGTAACTTCAGTTAAGTTTGAAAACATGATGTACAAATACAAAAGCGGCCTCATTTATTCGTCTTTACCGCGAACAATTATTTATTGGAAATGTTGTTTTCTGTATTCACGATAATGTCGCTGTATCTTTTATTCAGATCAAAAAGCATCTGACGGTAGAAAAAAACCAGGCAGATTAATTAAAAAACCAATGTTATAGATACTCATTATAGCAAACTGTTTGAAAAAAGTTTATGAACCAAACTTTCTTGTGTTTTGAGAGTGTCGCTTGGGATGATATTGTAGAGAAATTGACGGAATTTTAATGAACAAATGTATAGTGGTAGTTTTTTGCTCTGTACAAAACCATTATTAGTGAAAAAGTGAGTGGACTGGTTGTTAACCTTATGCGGACCCGTCATTTATGGAAAAAAGCTTTCTTTGGTCCGTGCCTTATGGAGCTAAAATGGTAAAATTCCTCGAAGGTTGTTGGATAGTTTAAGACGATGTGACTACCGATTTAAGAGGTTGTGACCATCGGAGAGGAGGTTAAGAAAATGGCCAAAATCAAGGATTTTCGAGTACAAACTGCAACTCTCTGTCTTTCGGAGATATAAGAGGCGTTTCACAAAATTTCTTCTGTACTTACGATGGTGGAAAGTGACTCGTTTATTTCAGAAGCGGCAGTCTATATTTTTCACTTTGTGAACGTTAAAAACTAAAACTTTTATATTTTACAATTTTGTTTATTATTTTTTTTGTACCTTGTATTCTACTTGATTGAAATACTGAATGAAGATTCCTATGTTGACAACGAATATTTTATCTATAATTACAATAGCAAAAGGTATAAAATACATTTATGAAGCTTCTCAAACGAATATCCTACACATATATTGAAGAATAGCAATTTATGAATGACTATGAGAAAACTGACTTTTATGGACCTTTTTACATTCTGTAAATAAAGTCAAAAATATCAGTTAGATTCTGTTCAATGGAAAACAAGCACACTTCTATGACGGTTAAAGATTAATGAATACTTACGCTTTAATAAAATCCTGTTTTTATCATTTTACTATCGTTTGCAGCCAAATTGTCTAGATAACGTTTAGCAATATCAGCACTATTGTTCAATATTTCATAATCCTTTAAAGTTAACTAAATGTATTTCGAAGATAAAGAAAAGTTTTTATAATGAAATTTTGAATTATGACACACTAAAACGGGAAACGTCCTGGTCATAATCGGAAAACAGTCCGTCTTTTTATTTCTATGAATTCTACTATTAGAAACAAAATTGAAAAAATACTCATTGAGTTTCCAATCAGTTCTGCACACATGAAGGTTTAGTCACTTTTAGTTTTTATTTGACAACATTTCTACGGAAAGCCGAAAAAAAAGGGATGGGGTACCCTTAACAAAATGCAAGTACAAGGATGCGGTAAAAAAATGGTAGAAGAACGTGATATACGTTTCAAAGCTAACTATTTTTTAAATGATGGTTGAACACACCTTTCTTTGATCTATTTGTCTGAAAAGTCGTTTTAGTAAATCTGTTTTTTTCCGGTGAATATGCATGACATTAAAAGGGCCAAGTAACGATCGCGTTTCGAAACTCTTCAAAAATAAAAACAGTTGAGAGTACTAAAGTTTCAACTGTCAACTTTGTTTCTGCAGCCATAGTGAACAATTCTTACAAAAGAATCTGACAGGAATCTCATAAGAAACTTATAAGAATTCGTAGAAGAAACGTATAAGGATCCTATTGAATTCTTACATAAGAACTCCGCATGAAAGTGGCAACAATTTGATAAAAAGCAGATAAGAATCAGTTGAAAATCCTGTAAGAATTCGACAAGAAAAGGGCAAGAACTGACAAAACCTTCCGATGTTCTTTTTCTTTCTTTAGTTAGCTGTATAGTTTACTACTGTCTGTACCAAAATAGAATGGACTCCGTTGTTTTTTAATAACTTTTGATAGAAGCCAGCTAGAGAGCTCCGGCTTTCGCCATAAGAAAGCGGAGGCTTGGGGGCATGTTTTTAGCAAACTAATGTTTATTTTTATCGGTTTCATGAGTACAATCAATAATCAGTATGGCCACCATTGGCCTTTTTTATAGCACGAAGTCGTGATGGATAGGAGCATCACAGAGTCTGAAAAAGGTCAGTATCTGTTTCCATGACATCTGAAATTTGATTCACCAGCGTTTCTTGAGAGTATTGGCCAGATCCAGTTAATGATAAGATTCTTTTTTCAACTTCATCTTTCATTATTGATCTAATATGTTCAGCAGCATTGAGATCTGATGAATTTCCGGGCCAAATGCTGTTACCCCCAAAACCAATATTGTTGTCCTGAATCAATTGTTGTGTCATGTTTGCTTTCATACACGGTGCTTTGTCATGAACAAAAACTACCTCATTCGTGTCGATTACATTTTCTTCATTCTTGAGGAAAGGGAATACATGTTTTTTTAAAATTGTCTCACGAAAATACTCGCTATCCCAAGTTTGACCTTTATCTTTAATCAACCAGTGCATTTTTTTCGTGGTGAAAATGACAAAAATACCAATACAGACTGGATATGAAACGATTACCCGATATCTTTGATCATTTTCGATATCTTCGACACGCTTTGCTCAAACTTTATCAATCTGATGATTTGGCTTGCGCATAGTCCGAACATAAAATTCATCTGCTGGCGCGAGATGCAAAGAATCCTCTCGAGTCCAATTCTTTAGCCAGTCGCAGAGCCTCAAACGATTGGGAATATGAGTTTCCATCTTCAATGGTTTTGAAATAACATGAAATGGCTTGAATCCCGCTCTATGACTGTAGTTAGTGATCGTTCTTTGATCAACGTATTCTTTTTGTTTTTCGGCGATTTCCTTTGCCACGACAGAGGAACTTTTTCGTTTTTTGCGCTGGCATTGAGAATGATGGCTTGACTCTCTTGTGATAACTTGAGGTTGCGACTACATTCTGAATAATCAGCAAAACATTCAACGTATGACTTCTTCCACCATTTAGTAACAATCGTGTCGTGCGATGAACTTTTCCTGCTACCCATTCTCGATTGATAAATGCTGCACCGACATCACGGGCCTCACGGAAAACAATGCATTTTATCCGGTCGATGACTCTCTGATGCTCATTGTCGTAAGTTCCAGCCATTATGCAAAGTTAAATAAATTCAGTAAACGTCACCACGAGTCTACAAATTACATATATTTTTATAAAAAGTATAAGAGAGCTCCCCGATGCATGAACAGTCTAGCACCAATCATGACAAATCTCTGTTGTGATCATTTTTTTGTGCAGCACAAAAATAGCAATAGATACGAACGCATGAAAGGATCACGCTGCTAAAACAAGGCAAGAGCACACAGCCACGCACAAACGTTAGAGGCTAAAACGAACAAACATTTAAACGGAAAAACAATGTCGATATGAAGTCTAAGTTGTCGCGTGAGTGTGTATTTATTCGCATCACCCAAACACAAAGGAGAACAGAAACACGAACGAGGAACGGGAGAGCAGAAGGGCAAACACGGCAAACAAATGATATAATCATCATTCTTGAAGGCCAAAGCTTGACAGATGATGCCATCTTCAAAAAATGAAATGTATGTGTATGAAGATTGATCTGGCACCATTAAACCAAATTGTAAACTAATGATATTTGTAGAGAACCTTACTGATGATAAGAGCAATAAAAATATGGAACGATTTTATCAAACTTTTTTATCTTCTGGGAGTTATCAACCCAGCATTGTAAAATCTATACCATTTGTATGCGTGCTCATATTTTGCAATTTTCGCTTTTTTTATTACATTTTTCATCAAAAATAATATCAAACTCGTAATCTCCATCAAAAACTGCGTCGAATGAGGTATGAATTAAGATACTTAAATTCAAAAAGTTTTTTGAAAATTTTTGTCTGGGGTACTCCCCAGGATTCTTTCGAAAAAATGTTTTTCGTCAAAAATATACAAATGACATGTCTATAGATTCAGTTTTTGATGGAGATCACGAATCTGCTATTATTTTTGAAAAAATGTATAACAGAAGAATGAAAATCGTAAAACACAAGCGCGTTTAACCATAGGACTCAAGAAATTTTCATATTTCAAGAGCCAGTAATCGTTGTATGGACTATCGAGTATACTCATAAATTTCATTTTTAATGGGCATTAAGTTGATATATAATACTCTGTGATATCATTTGTAGTTTGAGCGGTATCCCTCTGGAAAAACATTTTTTTCGACCCTGTAAAAGACATTTTATTTTTGTTACATAACTGAACCTAGTTTTTAAGGGTTTGCAGGATTTACTTTCCGACGATTAATTTTTATTTTAATTAGCTTTTTCTTATAGAAAAGGAGAGATATATGCCTTTTTTGCTATAATGGATTTACTTTCCAATAATTAGCTAAAATATGTATAACAATTAAGCAGTATATAATTTCCGTTAATTTGGAAAGGTATACAATTTATTAGTCGACGTACGTGAAGAATATGCAAGAAAAATAGAACATAGAAAAGTATGGAAATCAACTTTTGGAAGCACATTGAAAATATCTCATACCAGCAGTCTTTAAGAAATTTGCAATATCAATACGTTCGTCCTCATAACGTTGCCGTAATTTTACTAAACATTCATCTGTTATTATCTTATTTTTTCGATGTTTTGGAGCTGGTGCATCCATATTATCCCGTAATCTTGTTAACGATTGTTCTTTCTACAGCAAATCAATAAAAACGTAAATATTAGGATGTAGTGCATTTATCTGGATAAGTTGTTGCTGTTGCGTTGCATTGTACACATACCCAGTATTCCGGATTTTGACTTTTACGTTTAAAACAATATGAGCCCAAGATGATTTAGTTGTCTTTTACCACGAGTATAGATTCAACGAATTTAGCAGACATTTTCGAATAATTGTGAGATAAATATAGTTTATTCGACGTTTATATAAGTTATAACAAACATCCCGATCCTAAACCGTTTATTTCATATGACAAAACATAATACATTAAAATTTCACTTGACTGAGTTTATATTACTTTTACATAAGTATGTAAAAATAACCTTTGATTTCTTTTATTAAATTTATTTAATGTTTCCTGGCTACTGGTGTGCAGGAAATCCAAGACAACTGTGGAGGCACAGATGTTTCCATGTGCTCAATACCGGCAAAATACCATGAGGTTACCGCTTTGTAAAAGCACAAATAATCGCATGGTTACCGAGGGGTATTTTCTTCAAACCGTGGTTACTTTTCTCATTACGAATTCGTAGAACGTGAGTTCGAAACTGTTTTCAAGCTTTATTTCGTTTTGGTCATTTATCCAGCGCTCAAATTTTCTGGAAGAAAATTTACTCAAGTCAGAGTTCACACTCCGCTGAGTCGTGAATCTAAAGACATAATCTGAAATAGAAAATCAAAGGTTTTCGAAATTTCTGTGTTTCTTATATAATATGGCTGCAAAACAAAACGATGAATGGGAAAAAACGAATACCGCGCGGTATTTTTAAAAAATAGCTTGGCATAAGATAGAACTCGCGTACTTCAAACTGGCATAAAAGCGAAGAGTGATTCATTCTAGTTAATTTTATTTTTATCTTTCAAATTGGCAGAATTAGAGTAATTAGTAAGTAAGAACGTTGTAGTACAACATGTTTATCAGCAGCATTCAAGTTCATACATGGGTATGTCATATTTTTTGGGATGAATATTATTAGCAGAAGTATTCAGAGGACCTGAAAATTGTAGAGAAAGGAGGAAAGTCCAAATTGAGTTGCGTATTGCGGCAAATCTAATCAAATTTTTTACGGTAGAATAGTGGATGATGTAGTTGATGATGAATTAAATCTTTTTTTTTATAAAAAGGACATTTACAATGTGAGTAAGGTGTAGAATAGGAAAATGACTGTTGATCATCAGTACAGAGATATATAAAGAACACAAACAGTAAAAAATATCAAAAGAACGAAATAGAAAACAATATAATACAACATAATGTAGAATACAAACAAGGTATAGTTTAAAATTTATTTTCTTTTGGATTATAAGAATATGTTAACATGCCACAAAATAGATTTAATATTTAATAGAAAATCAGGTGCAAGCTCCGCGCCGGACGAAACTTTATGAAACTAAGGTAGTTTATGCAGAATTTTAAGGCGAATCGACAGCGGGCTTTTTATAATTTCATCTTGAGTATTTCATGTGTGCACCACAGTCTCTACGATTTCTTATAGTGAATTTAGGCTGTTTTTCTGTTCTGTCACTTTTTTCTTCTCTCTTTTCTCCTTTCCATGCGCACATTTTGTCTGTTTTTCTCTTTTATATAGGAAATACATTCGACCATCGAATAACAGATAGAACAAAATTTATTCTAAGTTCAGTTTCTTTTATATAAACGCCTGAAAGTTCAATTCAAGCAGAAACAGTGATAAACTCAAATTTTTACATGAATTTATCATCTGTACCATTTTTAATATTTTCCTTTATCAAAGACAATTGCTCATACAACTTTTTTAACCAAAAAAATCAAGATTATAACAAAATATTCTAACTTCCCGATCTCATTCTATTTCTTTTAGCCTGTTGAATAAAAAATGTCATAGAACATTTTGTTATAATCTTGAGTTTTTTGGTGAAAAAAGTTGTATGAGCAATTGTTTTTGATAAAGGAAAATATTAAAAATGGTATAGAAGATAATTTCATGTAAAAACTGTGGTGCAACACGAAAAACTCAAGATGGAATTATAAAAAGCCTGCTGTCGGATTCGCCTTGAAATTCTGCATATACCACCTTAGTTCCATAAAGTTTCGTCCGGCGCGGAGCTTGCACCTAATTTTCTAATGTTTCAAGGTAAAAGTACTTATTCGAACATTTAACAACAAATAGATCAACTTCACAACAAAAATAATATAAATATGATATTTTCTTTCGTTAATATTACATGGTAGAACAAGAAACGAAAGAAAGAAAGTAAAAAGAATATTTAAAGGTGAAAGAAAAGAAAATTAACATTCTTCTTTCTTGCTCTTGCCTTCGATTCGAGTTGCACAGACACATACATCTTTTCGCACATGATGAGAAAATATATGTGTGCGTGATGACTAAAAGCGTACCTGTTTGCTTAGCAAAATTACATGGTCGAATCTTTTTAAACAAAATAGATGAAATTCTAACAGTAAAAGGCGTCAATGTTTTGAGTTTAAACCCTTAGGTCATCAATCACATATGGATGCACGGTCGTAAGTACGTAGAAAGAGAGTACGGAATTCGCCCAAAAAAGCTCCATCTCTTCAAGAATATTTCATCGTTCCAAATTTTACCAAGTCTTTGGTTTCGTCCTCTACAAGAAAGTTTATTGAAGAAACGAAATAAAAAATTCTTAGTGAGAGAGTCGGAGGACAAGCAGGAATTTCGATAATTTAAAAAGAATGGATGTCGGTTCGAATCTACCTGTTGTTGAGAAAATAGACAGATGTTGCTTTTGAAGTACTGCAAACTTCTCAGTCGAAATCTGTACAAAAGTATAATAAGTAAGTTTTTGCTACCCTTTACTACCCAATCCGAAAACTCAAGTAAGTTTTGATATTCTTCAACTTTCAGAGTTATTTTAAATGCAATTAAGTTCATGAGGGGTGGAAATTTCGAGATAAAAATGATCTAAACAATTAACCGAGTCGTAGCGAAATACAAAGTAGACATATGATGAAATGGAAAACTTTATATGCAGAATGTTCGCAAAAAGTTCACGAATAAAAGAGTAAAAGGTTGTTGATTATTGATAAAACCGAAAATGAAGTTCAACAAACAGGCACCCACACACGAATGAAAATAGATGTGAAATATAGCGACTATTTGAATTTATTGTAAGAACTTTTTGGATACTCGGAGAGACAAATTAAAAAAGGGGATTGAGTGTTAATGTTCCGTTTATATCTAGTTTTTAAGCACAAATGTATTTGATGTTTTGATATGTGAATAGTGTTTTAATGTCCTAAGGGTACCCATCCCTGTTCTTAGGCTTTCTGTAGGGATCCTGTCAAATAAAAATTAAAGATGACTAAGGCTTCATATTTCCAGGATTGGTTGGAAACTCAATGGAATATTTTTTCATTTTTGTTTCCCGTTTTCAGCTATTATCGTTCGTGACTTTTTTTTCAGAAAACTCGGATTTATAGTGTGTCACGCTAGGACCTCCCTTAAATCTCATCCGATCGACTTAAATATTTTATCAGAGGTACTCAAGGTAATCGCAGATTCATATTTTGTGAATTTATTTTAGATCTTTCTTCACCGAGTTATAGGGTTTCTAAAATTGAAAAACCTCGTTTTTGAGCCGTTTTTCAGTACTTTTTGCTATAATTCGATCAGGTAAAAAATTGACAGAAGAACGTGATATACGTTTCAAAGCTAACTATTTTTTAAATGATGGTTGAACATACCTTTCTTTGATCTATTTGTCTGAAAAGTCGTTTTAGTAAATCTGTTTTTTTCCGGTGAATATGCATGACATTAAAAGGGCCAAGTAACGATCGCGTTTCGAAACTCTTCAAAAATAAAAACAGTTGAGAGTACTAAAGTTTCAACTGTCAACTTTGTTTCTGCAGCCATAGTGAACAATTCTTACAAAAGAATCTGACAGGAATCTCATAAGAAACTTATAAGAATTCGTAGAAGAAACGTATAAGGATCCTATTGAATTCTTACATAAGAACTCCGCATGAAAGTGGCAACAATTTGATAAAAAGCAGATAAGAATCAGTTGAAAATCCTGTAAGAATTCGACAAGAAAAGGGCAAGAACTGACAAAACCTTCCGATGTTCTTTTTCTTTCTTTAGTTAGCTGTATAGTTTACTAGTGAGAATGTAAGAGATCGCGCTGCATTCTCAAAACGACCTACTTTGAAGAAACTTTGAAAAAATTTCCAAGACATCAGTAGAGCTTATATAGTATGTGCTTTTGCAAAATAAAACGGTGATTGTCTTTTAGTAAGAATTTCATAACGAAAAAGATAAGAAAGTGATAGGAGCGTCTTATCAAAGTCATAGCTCATTCTTATTTAAATCTTACCTGATTCTCATCGGATTCATACGAAATTCTTGCCATTTTCGCGTGGACTTCTTATGTAAGAATCCGAATAGAGTCGGATAAGATTCTTATCAGAAATAACGAAAAATGTTTGTCTAGAAGTCTCCTATTTTTCAGTTTAGGAATCTATTCCATTGTGAAACAAGTTTTCGAAAGCATTTGTTTAGAAACATTTAGCGCATTTTTCTGAGACGCGTTTAAGAGGTTCGTTTATCAATCATTTCCTAATACGTTTTTTTATAACGTTTCTCACAAGTTTTTTTGTCTGGAAACACGCAAACAATATTTGAATTCTATGAATGAGCTTCAACAAGCCTGTTAAGTGGTATGATTTATTCGATCATTAATTAATTTCAGTCCGAATAGTAGACAATTTTATGGGTGATTTATGTCTATTTTCAGTTTTAGATATCGCTTTGTCTGATACATGTAGTGCTTTTCAGTACGTTTGATAATATATCATATCCTATTAAGACAATTCATCTCTGTATTATGAGCAGCGAAGATCAATCGATTCGAAACGGGTTGTATCCATCCAATGGATTTTCTCAAAGTTCAAAATCACAATACTCATTAACTTTGAAAATATGTAAAACTCATCGGTCATTGCAAAACTGTGTCTCTCTGGTAGCTAATTCTACAGACTCACTTGAATATTTAAAATTAAGAATCATCAGTGAACTCCACCTAAACAGAAAACCCAATGAAATACGATTAACTTTTTATGAGAAGAATAGTAGAAAATGGTTTCCAATACTTTCAAAGAACAAACATGAGACAATAGGTGAAGCATTAGATCAACAAAATGATGTTTGCATTAATATCGAAACCGTCTCGCAGAAATCAACAATCGATATTAATGACATGACCCGTCGACATGATCACAATATGTTAAACTTAAGATTATGTACAGCTGGACGCTTAACTAATAAATATCATACTATTCCAATATCTACTACATCAAGTCTTCGTTCTTTAAAAATATATTTGATTAAAAACTTCGATTTAAAGGTAAATCCACGCAATGTACAATTATATCTACGTAATGATGCCGAACATTCATGGACAGAATATGATGAAGACGTTGAAGAATATACTCTGACTAATTTACATTTTGGCGACGAGTCGTTCATATCTATTCATGTACTATCCGATGATGAGTTAAAACAACGACAGCAGAACATAATATATCCTATAAAAAGTGAACAACAAGATATAAATTCTATTGTGGCAACAATAAAAAAAATTCTTAATCCACCTTATACGCCTGGCTTATGTGGTTTAATAAATATGGGTAATACATGTTTCATGAATAGTGCACTGCAATGTTTAAGTGCTATACCACAAATGCGGAACTATTTTCAAACATTAACATTCAACGATAATCAACAACCAAAAGGTGTTGTCGGAGCCTATATTGATCTAACCAAATCTATGTGGTCTGGCGAACACTCTTATGTAACTCCAAGACATTTAAAAGAAGAGATAAGTCGGTTTGCTCCAATATTTTCCGATTATAGACAAAAAGATGCACAAGAATTTATGAACTATTTAATGGATGCACTTCATCAAGAATTAATAAAGCAGACTAAAAACAAATCATCAAGAATCAGTGATTTATTTTATTGTAAAGTAAAATCAACGGTTAAGTGTCTTGAATGTCAATTGAACGAATCAACAACAATTGAGCCAATGAATTTTATTCCATTATCAATTAGAAAACAGCAACAACAACGGCGTTTATTTGAAATCGACTATTTAAAAGTAGATTGTAGTAGACAGATATTTCTTGTTGATACACCATCGAATGGAACAATAACAAATTTAATTGAAAGTTTCATTGATCACTATCTGCATGAAATACCAAATGAATCAGATGTGCCTGAAATCAATCGTATTCTGCCCGTACGATTGACGAATAATTATGGAATAGAACAATATGACAAAACATTGCGGTTACATCATCTACACAGCAATCGAATAACATTTTTTGAATTACCGTATCGTTCAATACGCAGTGAAACAAAGTTGTTTCCATTTTACTTTCTTGTTGACGACAAACAGTCATATTTTCGTCCACCAGTTGTTTTCTGTAGACCGAAATATAATGGTCTAGGAATTGATCTTCGTGAGCAGTTGTTACAAGTTATTAATCATCTTAAAACAGTCGATCAAGTTGATTTAAAAATATTTTGGACAGATGATTACGATAAAAACTATCTTTTTCGCGAGGATGATTCTATTGATTACTTAGAAAGTCTAACAATGGCTGTTAATACTTCATTTGGACAATTGTATATAACTTGTAAGAAACAAGAATTTTTATTAGATGTAGAGCAAGAACAACCCAAACCACCCAATAAACTAACATTAGATGATTTGTTTTATGATTTTTTCAAAGAAGATACGTTAGATGATCAATATAATTGTTCAAAATGTAATAAACTGACACGTGCTAAACAAAAGTCTGATCTATGTTTTCCATTACCACCTATCATTGTCATCTTTCTGAAGCGATTTATGTATGATAAACAATCGATTAATGAAAAAATCACTACATTCATTGAATATCCTCTTGACAGATTGGATCTAACTAAATATGTCACGGACAATACTAATAATGCACAATTTTTGTATGAATTAGTTGCCATTTGTTGTCACTCAGGTACACTATCCTCTGGACACTATGTCACATTCACAAAACACCTCGATAAATGGTATTTATTCAATGATGATTATATCAGTGAAGTGCGTGATCAAATGCAACTTTCAACAAAAAACGCCTATATTCTTGTTTATTTAAAACGAGATAATAAAAGCGTCCTTGTTTAAGAAGTATATGAATGAAGCATGACGCTAGTTTAAACATATTGGCCAGACTATTTCCTTCATAAACAAATTTGATATTGTCAGAAACAAGTGACTGAAACAGTACCAGTAAATAATATGCTTTTCCTGTAACTTACGAAATGTTTGACAACAATCTTTTAACTTCAGACTTTATACAAATATCATAGAGAGTATTCATAGAGAGTATTCTGAGGTTATTCCTTTCGGAATTGTTTTGCATCCAATGGTTAATAGCCAAAGAAGAATGTAACTGTTACACACACTTTATTTCAGTAAATTAACAACTATATATAGTATATTTTTAGTTACCGGAAGATCTCTTAGGGAAACTGGGAAAAACACATATTGTACAAGAGAGAGAGATAGAAGAATAGAAATGAAAAATACCCATCGAAGATCGATCAGAAAGAGAAAACATATATCATATGAAAGAAGAGTGACTACATATTACAGAAGAACAGAAAGGGAAAATAACCATCGAGTGAAGAGAAAATGTATATTTGAAAGAGGACAACTGTTGATATGACACTTCCTAACAGTATGGCGTAATTAAACTCATTTGTCCGACTGTTAAAGAGAAATATTGATTACACGATTTTGATCCAGGATAAAACTTATTTGTCAAATAAATAGACATTACAGTAACCTAGTCTTACATCCTGTCACATAGTTATTCTTCTGATCGTCAACTTTCTACAGTATAAATTTCATATTTTGACTATCATACGATGATTCAGTTGTGGGAACATTTCAATTATCATCTCACTTTTAGTTTATGACATCATCCTCAAGAAGATACGAATTTTTCATTGCAAAATCACTATGCGAAACCTGTACAGAATATTTCCTAATATTTTTGAATTAGGGAACAATTTTCATGTGCTGAAAAACGCTGTAGTATTTTTATGTTCCGGTAGATTGGCAACGTCTTGTACAGGAGACAAGTAAACTCGATCTTTTTTTTTTGAGTGATGATGATAGTCAAGCTGAATGAGAATTATATTCTGGTAACATAGACAAAATGTCAGACTTTGGGTTTGATTAAGAACGCAAATAGAACCAAAGCAAGAACAATTCATCGATAAATGCTCACAGGTCAAAACTAATTTTATCATGCACCCCATTCGATTTCTTACTGACTGGAAAATCTTTAGACTTGCCCAAAAGTAAATCAAAAACCTTGCCTGGCTTTCGTGTATTGAACACAAAACTACTAGAGAGTCAAAATTGTTGATAGATAAATTTTAAATCAAAAATGTGACTGTGAAGGAAATAATTTGAGCTCGAGCATTAAACGGCACAAAAGAAAAAAGTTATAAACAGTGTCTGTGTTACTATTGTCGACAAACAAAACAAGAAGTGGCAAGCCTATTCTTATCTTAAAACTCGTTCTGCGTTTATGAAGGACTCTTGCAATTAAGCCATGGTCTGCGTGATAAGAGACCAATATCATCCTTTTTGAATTCAAAAGTTATGAAGAGTTAGAGATCGAATGCTTCTCATAGATGGGTTCCCTTTTGGATCCATTCTACTCCAATGTATGCATGGAGGTCGATAGCTGTGGCACCTTCGAGTTGATTAGGAAAATGAATCCAGTGAATCCAGTATGATAAGCAAAAGTTAAGGTTTTATAAAAGTAGTATATATAATCCTTGCAAGAATAAACTATAACACAACTCAAATTATAATCTATGGAAGTGTATAGAAATATAGATCTATTAAGTGGTTGATTATACATATCTTTACTTCAATCCTCTTCATCATTTCGTATAACCCCCTTATACTCTGCTGCTACACTGTAGTCTAGAATTAATTTCTAGTTTATAGATAATCGACCGATTTTCTATAAATAATTTCCAAGATTCTCGAAATTCGAAATCGTTTCTCTAAAATGCAATGAGTCATTTTATTCACCTTAATTTGGACAGCCCTATATGTATGCCTGAAATTGACCAATGAACGTCTGGATGCACCTTGTGTAGAGGCATTTCAATAGAAAGAGACACAGCCACGAAAAAAATGTGCGTATAAATTACTAACGCAACGAAAATCTCCATCGCGCATTCGACTAAGAAAAACCGAGGAAAAAGAGCTGGTTGTGCGACTTTCCGCGCTGCAGGTGCATAGCTGAAAAGTGATTGTATAGTGCTGAGAGCTGTGTTCTTTTTTCAAGGTTTTTCGGCTGATTCTCTCGGTTTAGGCAGCATGGGTTGATAGTTCTTCGTCATATACTTCAAAGGTACTGAGTTCGAACCTCCGCGCTAGCAAAGTTATGTAATAACCTTGGACAAGTTTATCAGTTATCCGAATAATATGAAGATGACTCTTCAAACTGACAATAGTGCTCTATTTAAAGCAAGAGATTTTAATTTTCACCTGGTTTACAGCCTTTTCTGGAATCAAGCTTAGAGAAGTTGAAATATCTGTTAAGTGAGCACGAGATAAGGTTACAGTATGATCTAAATAATAGCCACCAAATGAACAGACACTGTTTGACTTTATCGTCTTTGTACCATTCAAAACACAAAATGCAAAAACGGTTTAAATTTCTCAGAACGAGTACGTTCGTTGCTTTTCCAATTTAAAATAAGTTCCGATGGTAAATAAGTACTTTTGGAAAAGTAATGAATTATAGCTGTATAAAACGTGTAGATACCAGCTTTACCCTCTGTATTCAGGCCTTGAAGAAAGGAACTGAATCGCAAAAGCTAGTTAATTTCTCTGAGAGTACATTATTTCTCCATTAATAGAGCTATAGAGCAGTCATCGTCAATTTTTTTTCCAGAACCGCTATAACGAGGGAACGTTCTTAAGTGCCCCCTCGCTTTTTCAACGAAACCTAGTGGGTTATAGGTTATCGATGATGCTGATTCCGAACATGAATATGAGAGCTGCTCTTAGAGCTTCGAAGATCCGGTTTTCTTGAAAACCAGTTTTTCAGAAACTCTGAAAGACAACCAGAGTTTTCCTTAATGAGCCATACTTGTAGCCCGCACATTTCTCATTAAAATGAGACCTCGCCCAACTCTACATGACCTTTCTTTGCAAAGTTATAGAATTTACAAGAAAAGCCCTGAATTAATTTCTTCTTATTTCTGTAGCTTTGAATTGACAATGAATATTTAGGACTTTTCTTGTGAATTTTATTACTTTGCAAAGAAAGGTCATGTAGAGTTGGAAGAGATCTCATTTTAATCAGAAATGTGCAGGCTACAAGCATGACTCATTAAGGAAAGCTTTGGTTGTCCTTCAGAGTTTCTGAAAAACCGGCTTTCGAAGCCCTAAGACCAACTCTCATATTCATATTCGGAATCAGCATCATCGATAACCTATAACCGACTAGGTTTCGTTGAAAAAGCGAGGGGACACTTAAGAACGTTCCCTCGTAAGTTATGCATTATGCAAATTTCGTCTGTTTTTGATTTATAGCATTTTTCAAGTAACTAATTCATTGATGGTTATGGTGGTAAGACTGGCCTTCTTTTTAGTTCTCATCGCGCTTCTTATCTGAACACATACATTTTTATTGCACACACTATGTCATGCAAAGATCTTTTGTGTATTACTACTTTGCGAACACACTGTTATAACTGGTCAACTTTCAACGCCCACTACACACCGTCAAAAATACCCTAATTTGTATTATGAAAAATTCGAGGAAGATTCGTGTCACATTTGAGAAGATATTTAACGGTAAGAGATAGAGGATCGTTCTGATCCACTGAAATAAAAAGATTTCTTATTTCGTTATGTGATTCAAAATTGTGTCACTTTCTTTTTTCTTCCTTCTTCGAGTGCGTGCTTGAGTACGCAGACACATTCGATCCAGTAGGATATAAAAGAACGAAGCAATACATTCTTTTTTTCTAATTACTATAACTTTTTTTAATGATCTTATTAGAATTGGTGTTCGGTATTTCCAGTATCGGTATTTCAGTATGAATACGGATATCTAGTCTTGTTTCTGATGACCGTTTTTACGGACAAGAAGAAAAACAAGACTGTAGATTACAATTACAAGTTGAGTTATACGTAATAGTAAACTAAGTTTCAACGAATGTATAGTAACAATTTCTGATGTTTCATATTTGGTGATAAAATCGTACAACGATGATTTTATTATTCGATTAAATAGTTTTACTAGTGGTGATAGAATATACAACGTCATTATTTGATGTTAAATATTACATAAACAATGTCAAGGCCAAAGTATTCATCTTAAATTCAGTTTTATAAGTTTGTTTCATATAGATATATCCTACTAGTATAACATCAAGGTAATATGAAACTTGAATACATAATTGGTATATAATTGCGCCTCTTTAATCAAATGAAACTTTCTTTACGTACCTTCAGGTGCTTCGCTTAAATGATAGTTAAAAAAGACGTCTAGGCTAACTGGGTGGTAGCAAGTTCCGCAGTTTCGTAGAAATTTCAGAATTGAAAGTGTTGCTACTTACTGTCACTCCTCCTCTCTTTTACATTCTCTCCACGAACTGGCAGATTCTCGTCCAATTCTCGTAGAACTCGAATTCTGATTCTACCAGAATATAAATAGGACTGAACCAGAATCTGCCAATTTGTAGAATCCATCTAACGAGCGAACCTCTTCAGATGCCCGATGATGCCAATAGATACTGTATAGTGTTCTAGTCAAAAGCCCAGAAAGATTTGAGTTCTTATTGCTTCTTGGGGAAAGTTATTGAATTTTTTGAGTTTTTCTTTCAGAGCCTTAAACGACTCAATATTTTAGTTTCATAAAGTTTTCTTTCCTTTCGTATGTATTCAAAATTTTTTCTTATACATAGTCTGATTGAAGCCTTTTCTTCAAAATGACTCGCCTCCCAGAATTTCCGATGAGTTTTGGTGGAAATATAAGCATCACTGGAAATACCCTAAAAAGTGACCTGTGTATAAAATGCATTTTAAAAAAGACAAGTAAACTCGATCTTTTTTTTTGAGTGATGATGATAGTCAAGCTGATGGAGAATTATATTCTGGTAACATAGACAAAATGTCAGACTTTGGGTTTGATTAAGAACGCAAATAGAACCAAAGCAAGAACAATTCATCGATAAATGCTCACAGGTCAAAACTAATTTTATCATGCACCCCATTCGATTTCTTACTGACTGGAAAATCTTTAGACTTGCCCAAAAGTAAATCAAAAACCTTGCCTGGCTTTCGTGTATTGAACACAAAACTACTAGAGAGTCAAAATTGTTGATAGATAAATTTTAAATCAAAAATGTGACTGTGAAGGAAATAATTTGAGCTCGAGCATTAAACGGCACAAAAGAAAAAAGTTATAAACAGTGTCTGTGTTACTATTGTCGACAAACAAAACAAGAAGTGGCAAGCCTATTCTTATCTTAAAACTCGTTCTGCGTTTATGAAGGACTCTTGCAATTAAGTCATGGTCTGCGTGGTAAGAGACCAATATCACCCTTTTTGAATTCAAAAGTTATGAAGAGTTAGAGATCAAATGATTCTCATAGATGGGTCCTCTTTTGAATCTATTCTATTTCAATGTATGCAGGGAGGTCGTGTTACCTGTGTACAAAATGTGTTTTTTTATTTTTTTAAGAATGCATTTTGTACACAGGTCACTTTTTAGGGTATTTCCAGTGATGCTTATATTTCCACCAACACTCATGGGAAATTCTGGGAGACGAGTCATTTTGAAGAAAAGGCTTCAATCAGACTATGTATAAGGAAAAGTTTTGAATACATACGAAAGGAAAGAAAACTTTATGAAACTAAAATATTGAGTTGTTTAAGTGTAAAATGATCATAGGTAAAATGAAACAGAAAATTTTCACTAGTCTTAGGAAGTTGTCTACTTTTAATTGAAAAGTTATTCAAACTATTTGTTCATCATGCAGAAGATAGCCTAGTATATTTAAAAATGATGAAAAAATTAAGATTTTGCATGCCTCTGTAACTTTCACAAATCCATTGGGAACGTTTACAAGTATATCTTAAGAAAGGTCCATTTTTCAACTACATAGTCCATAAAATTTCCATTACTTCTTAGGTCTCTGAACGAAATTTTAATATGACTCCTCGTGAGACTGATGTTTCAAAATAATTTTTAACTCAAATCGTATAATCTATTCTATAGATTGTACTATTTTAACTTCTGTATAATTGTAAAAAATTGCTGCGAATTCATCGATCGGTCTTAAAGGTCCTATGTTATCAACGGCGTAGATATACTGGTTATATGTAAATGGATCAGACGACCACTGAATATTTCGTCAGAGTGAATCATTTGAACAATATTTTTCATCACTGGTCTCTATGTTTCCACACGTCTCACCCGACGATTACATCCTTACAATCTATATACCTGCCTATTCATACTATCACTGCTCCTAAAATTATTTAGTAGTCCTGTATACCCGGCGCGTCCTATAGGCCTACATCTTCTATATCCACACATTCATACTATAACTAGTGATATTGTCTACTCGGCTTGGCCAAGTAACTCCGTTACTGCAATGTCCTTCCGTAACGTTTTTTCTGCATTTTGTCTCTTTCATAGTTTTCGAACGAAAGTAGATCTCGAGCTCTGCAACATTTTAAAGTGAAGAGCAAAGTGTGTTGAATATTTTGAGATGTTTTCACATTGTACATGATCTTTCATCTAAGAGCTGCGATAACGCTAAGAATGCATACTCCCACCCACATATATGAATCGTTTAATGATTACAACGACTGAAAATGTGAAAATTCATCAAAATAAACGTTAATTTCGGCTTTAATTGACTTAACGACAGACGTTCTTTTAGTTTATGAAGTGTAAAATGTATGTAAATGGCATGTCCCACTTGTATACCTACTTTTTAGATTCATACTGAACAAAACAATTGGCTGATTAGTCATATAGAAGTTTTTGCCGTTGCTCTATATGAAAAAGTTTTTAATTAGATGATCGATTAATTTCGAAAACTTCGAAGCACTAGCAATTAGATGTTCAGTATTCAGAGTGGAAAAATTAATTTTGCGCAGTGTGTTATTCGCTGTAGTGTCGCACGTAAAAACGCCAGTACGGACTTACTGTATCATGATAGATTAAAAGATGTAAACGTTGATTACTAACAGTTACTGAACATGAAAACATCATACATAACTAAAGTTTATTTATAATATAAAGCTACACATATTCACAGAAAATAAAAATAATCAAGCTTTGAAAACTCTCACAACTCTCACAATATACTGCCGACACATGGGACATTCAGCTAACACTTTTCCACACTTCACACACGTGCACATGTGTCCACAATCGAGAAAGACACAATCAATTTGTGCATCCATACACACTTTGCACACAGTATCATCTGAGATATCATCATTTCCATTCTCCAATTGAACTTTAGCTGAAAGTAAACAGGATAATATTATTTAGTTCATAAGATTCATGTAACTGCTTACCTTTTTGTTCTTGTATCGTTTTGTCTCGATAGAGTTGTCTGACTTTTGCGATTAATTCATGTTTTTCTACACAACCCTTGTAATTAACAAAATTCACAACCAAAATCTCTTTAAGTTCTTTTACAGTCAAATCATTAATATTCTCTTCATTCGACAAATCTCTCAACGATTTACGTCGATGTGGTTCTTGCTGTTCTTGACCAATAGCAGCTCGAGTTTCATTGTTTGTCTAAAAGGAAAAAATATCTGAAATTTTTTAAGAGAGCTAGTAGATACACTAGAATTTTGTAACTGATTTTTCAAGACTTACTTTGTTGTGCTGAGTTACATTAATCTTTTTCCTTTCATACACCCTCGTTATCTGTCCACTGCTTTTTCGACTATGTATCTGGATTGTCGTTAGCAAATCTCTTTGAAGAATATATTGAGAAATTTCAATACGCCGTCGTAGCGGAGTCGATTAAGAAACAAAATATGACGAGATAATTATTTTACATTCAGTTTTCTTACTCATTGAATCGTAGATTCACACAACTGCGCATTTGAAATATATAGTTTAGATGGCACATTGAAAATTCTCAATGTTTTCGTTAAAGAGAGTAGCAGAGGACAATCCAAATACACCAGTCAAAAGAGAAATGAATGGACAATAAGGATTATATGAAAGAAAAAAGACTATTATAATCCAGTACAACTTAGAAGCTCGTAAAAATTGATTAAAATCATGTAATGAAGATATACTTGGTTTTCATTGATATCTGGAACAAGTAGTATGTCGACTGGAGCGATGCGTGGTGTGAGTAATGATGATGTTCGTTGATGGCTTGAATAAGATGTTGGATTATCTGTTGATGATTCGTCAACATTCTCTTCGTTTGACAAGTCACTCAATGATTCACAAAGACGTGACTGTTGTTGTAGCTGATCTTGATCAACGGCAGCACGGATTTCTGTATCTGTCGTCTAGAAAGAGAAAAATTTGACCAATTCCATTTTCTTAAGAAGGTAAAGAAAAATACGTTATTCTCGTTGATGTTTGTGGGAAGTGTTGTTTCATTTGGTAAGTTGAGTGGTGTGGATAATGATAATGTTCGACGACGACTTGAGTAAGATGTTGAATTAGATTCTGTAATCGTTGCTGATGCTCGTTGTTCAACATGGACAAAACCATCTTCGGCTGTTGATATCATGTCTAACTCGAATGGAAAGCAATGTTGATGCTCTAAATGTTTCAATATCAGATCGATAAGATCTTTTTTTTCAATGCAGGTGCGTACATTTGCAACATGTTTTCCCTCTAAATAAGCTCGTAAATGCTTGACTTTAATCAAAGATAATTGTTCAATTTTGTCTTTTGTATTTGATTCGATTGAACGACAAATACAACATATTCGTGGAGAAAATAAGTTTAACCGATATGCACATCGTTTACAAAATAATTGATGACAAATTGTGCACAGTTTCTAAAAAATTATACAAATTTCTGTTTGTGAACAAAAATAAGCAGACAAAAAAGCTGAGTTATTTCTTCATTATTTCTATATCATATGGTGATATTTTTTCAACAAACAGAAAAATCATCGAATAGTCAAATAATATTTAACTTTGTATGTTAGCAGAAATCATGACATTTTTTAGTATTGAACAGGTAAGATTTTTCTTCAGAAAGAGGCGGATTTTCTTAGTCGCTATGAAACACATTCATCTTGCAATTAATACGTACTTTTCGTCTAAATACTGTGTATTCCACTTTGCAATAATCACATTTTTCTGTCATTAATGGAATTCCTCAGTAACTTAAAATCTAAAATAGGATAAAGTCATTGAAAAATGTCTTTATTGATAGAGTGAGAGTAAAATATTCATTCAAAAATAAATCAAACGATTAGCATCCTCAACGATTTATAGTTTTATTGGATGAACCTATATCCATATACTTAGGCCATATTAAAAGTACTGGCATTTACAGACAGAACGCCACAGAATAGAGTTAATCAAGCATTTACTTCAGCAATTATTTGATCCAGTAAGCATCATTACTCACCCATAATCAATTGGTTTCAAGGCATTTATTGGAAGTTTTTTTCGAATCATCTTTGATTAAAAAATGTCATCATTTTGGTTGCAGCACTTAAGGCCATAATTAGGTGCCGTTTGATTGCTCAAGGTTATCAATTAAATAGAGTATCTGAAAACTACATAGTACTGGACCCGTGGAATAAGGTGGGTGTGAAATAATTATGATTTGTTCTGATCTGAGATAGTAAAAACATTTTTATGAGTATATTGTCGAACGTTGTCATTATAAACTTTGATGTTATGAGTACTATATGATAGTCTGTGCCTTCTCATTTCGTTAACAAGTACACTGTAAAAAATAATGTGTGTTACTATAGGGTGTTAAAAAACCTTTACGCCCCCCCCTTAGCGACATAATGAATCAATGATATAATCAACTATTTTATACCAGATTAAAGCCCGTCAAAAACTGCGTCTAAGGGCCTAATTGAAATAAACAATAGATAGACAATTATCAAAATATTT
>CAJNOQ010000826.1:0-40458 GCA_905250885.1 Didymodactylos carnosus
ATAGCTAGCTAACTCAATAAAAGTGGTACGGATAGCTAGCTATCACAAGCCGATATTGCCCGATAACATATTTTTATAGCTAGATAATCTCAAAGGCATTTTTTTGCTTGGGACGTTACAGTGCACACTAAACTAAATAGACAGATCATAAACAGAAAAAATTCTTTAAGGATGCACAAACTCACGAGTGACTTCCTAATTCTTTAACTTCATGTTGTAAAATTCGACAGACATTTTGGTCTGGTACAAGATCTTGTTTATCTTCTAAATTTTCAGCCGTGCTCAATGAAATGCGCTGTGTAACCGTCTGAATATCCGTCTAAACCATGAGATATTATTATCAAAAGGCAACATACATCAGTCAAACAACGCACTTTTAAAATACAATCACGTAACGTCTGCTCACTTTGATTGTGTATTGATACAATTGATGAAAATGTTTCGCCCAAAAAAACCTTTCTAAAATAAATTATTAAATTGCTTCACATTAGCTTCGTATTTATTATTACCCAAAACTATACGGTAATACAAGAATATTGCTTAATGATGAATTAGGTATGCTATTTGACAATGATCCATCTAATGATTGTCCGGTAATAAAAGCTGATGAGTACAAATCAGATGGTTCACAATAAACAGGTGCACTTTGATACAGGGCAGGTTTCGATAAACGCATTACTAAAAATATATTCATAAAATTGATTTGATATTTGAGAGTAGACTAGTAATGAGATTTGATTTTACCTCGAACGGCAAGTAACTCCGAAGTTTTTACCTCCGTCGCTATTGACATACTGAATTGCTGTTATTTCGAACTCGTTTAAACTGTAATCTAAAATATCAAAATAATTAATATATCTCAAGAATATTATAAAAAAATCCCTAATAAAAGTATCATCGAGCAAATTGCACAACTTAAATTGTTGAATAGTATACAGATTTGCAATAGCAAATTACTGAAACTTACGTATCCGAGTACGATGCTAACTTTAAAATTTTTAAAGGAAGACAAAAAACTTTCAAAAGAGAAATGTGTTCTTGACCGAGAATGCTAAAGAAAAAAAGTTTTCTTCGAAACAGGTAGCACAATTAGATGCGACCGTGTAGGAAGGAAGAAAAACGTTTTCAAGAAGGATTATTTGAAGCGTGAAAATTTTGAATTCGGCGATTTCATCTTGACTGAACTTTTCCACCGACATTGAAAGTGATATGAAAACGTTGTTTACTTTAGACTGAGAATCTAGAAAGTATAGTTTTTATATACGTTACTATCGAATACAACTTGTTCGTTAGGATCAGACGTTAGCCTCTTGATTCTCTAATGATACCATCGGCAATTTAGTCTGATCTTATGGAAAAAATAACAATTTGTTGCTAACTTTCAAATTCTTCGAGCTCCTAAAGTTTTGGAACACCTCCAAGAGCAATACACAACTCAAGCCAACTGTATACGCCGAAGGTTCAGATTTTCTGATAAATTGGATAATGCTGTTCGTTTTATTTACAACAGTTCATACAAATTACATGTACCACATAATCCGTGGTATCAGTTAGATATAGTACTGTGTCTTTTATGCCAAAAACAGATTGGTACTGGAAGACCTTCTCTCATCCAGCCAATTAGTCTTATTCAACAGCGTGGATGTCAGAAAAAGCGATTTCTCAAATGTCATAACACAGAAGACAATAGCACTTAATACTTGAAAGAACTCCAAATCGTCTATTTTAGTAAAACTGTATCATTCTTTGCTCTCAGTATTTCAACTGATGCGTTTTGCTGTTCTCTTGCTTATTTCTTAGAAAATTTGCTCTTTTAGGGATTAAATAGTGTTAAATAAAAACATAAAATCTTGAGTTTTTGCAGAAATGTAAATAAAAGTATTGTTTGTTTAAATAAACGAGTTAGTGTTTTCATATGTAAGATCACCCACTAACGTAGAATGTCGTATGAAATATATGAGAAAACGTGATAATGTGCTTGTTTTAATGGCTAAATGAATTAAATAAAAGACTGAAGAGTATAACCAGCTGTAGCTGTATATAGAGTAGATAGTTTACCGCTTCAGAGAGCAGAACTAATGTCAAACGTAACGTTTTGCCATCTTCTCCTATTTATTTGCGTAAAACAGCGCTTATTTATTATTATTTATCAATTGCTTTTTTTAGTGCAATTTATTCTGAGTATTTCAGAAAAAAAGTAAACAGTAAATTAATTAAGCGCTACTATTTCTTCTTTTCGTCTAAAGCAGTCCATCGAACGAACTACAAGTAGATATTGTTCCTATATACTATCTTTCTTCAGGATAAACATGAAAAGATGTATAAAAATTATTATACTCCCATAATAAAAAAATAGATCAAAATAACTTCTGAAAAGTACGCAGGCAATAACAATAACTCGTATACTTTCAGCAAGTAGCGCAAAGAAAATGACTAAATTTTTTACGCTTTCTTTTTCAGCAAAAATGAAATACAAATTTTTACTCAATCTGTTACAGACGGTATTTTAGATTCAGTCTCCACGTTTGCCGTTGATGTTTGATGGTTATCATCATTTTGTTCTATTTCAATAATAGTTGGCCGTTTCTTTTGTTTCTTCTTTCTGTTTCTTCCTTTTTTCCGTTTTTTTTTAACAATATTAGCTAGATCGATCGATTTAGTTTCATGATCCGATGGTGGTGCTGAAGAAGCAGAAGAAGAGGTATCTGTATCATGATTATTCTTGTCGCCAAATGGACAAAACATGAGATCCATTTCGATAGCGGGACCATTATCCTCTTCATCTAATTCAATTGTCACATTTTCACCAGCACTTGCTTTCTCTGTTAATTTTTTATTTGAATCTGTCAATAATGGTATAAAATCTTTACAACGTGTTATTAAATCGCTACTATCAACACGAACTGTTGTCGGCGGACATCGTTCAATTACAATCGGTTGTTTTCGACGAGACGATTCATCTTTTGTTAATAATGTTTGACATAAACGTATACGATCACAAAGTTCGGTATTTGAATAATCGTTATTAGAGACTAAATCTAAATCACTCACATCGTACTTGTTATTTTCGTCTTCGTCTTCTGATGATGTTTCACCAAAGTAAACATGTTGAGATACACTTTTCTCTAATGAACGAAAAAAGTCATGTTCATCATTTGATTCTATCTCCTCATCAATATCAACCTTGTCTAAAGTGTTCTCTTGATTAGCAATATGGTGCTCTGTGGAAACAGATGATGTTATATCTTCAATCTTTTGACAATGATCATTGGATGTTGTTTTTATCGAAGATAATACATTGAACAGTTTTTTGTCGTCTAGAATTGTGTGATTTTCCACCAGTGTATTAGAATTTGATACACTATCTGACATTCTTGGACATTAAGTCAAAAGAAATCTAAAATGACAGTCGACAGCGATGAAACGAATTAATAGGTTAAGAGAAAAATTCTAAGAGATACTCTTGTTTAATAAAACGTAACAAATCAATGAAGATCTACGAGGACTTGATTTAAGCTGATTTAATTCGAACTACTCACTTCACGACAGGATTTTATGTTACAAAAAGGCATATATTAGAATTTCGCGAATTCATGAACATTTTATGGAGCTCTAGTAAGGGTACTGACAGAAAAAGACACATATTCTTCTTGTATTCCAGCTTGAATGGAAAAGGAAACTCCAATCCTCGACACTTAGTATCTCAACTTATGTTATCGGTTCAGTTCATTCGATATATTATTTTGAAAAATGTGAAGGCTCTTTCCTTTACCACTTTAAAGCTACTGGATAAATTTCCACCAATAGTGTTCTTAACAGTTCTATGCATCAACTTCGACGAATCGGTTTCTAGAGAGCAAACATTTAACGAACATGTCACAAACCCAAAATGCTATCTAAGCTTGTTATATGAGTCCTTCCTCCGCTACTCATATATACGATTTGAAGGGTATTGCCCAGATACACTTAAAAATTGCGGTCAGTGGCAGTTATTATTAAAATGAATATTGACTTTCGTCAGGTTTCAACTACACAAGTTGCATCTGAGATCAAACTACTCCATTAGGCTAACTTTTCTGTCTAGAAACTCCAGACGAGTTTTTTAATTAGGCTCTATCCTCAACATTAGTCAATTGTAGAAGAACTCTAGTTGAATCAGCATTGGTGAAATTCAACTAGATCGAAAATTTGTTGTATGCACGATAGTCGACTTTGGATAGTCCAAATCGGCTTCCGGTTTCGACCGAACAACCTTTTACATTTGTCCGATTAGGTTGATATATTCTACATGTTAGCCGTTTTCTAGCATTGTTTGTTTATGAGAGATAATTTACATTTTTTTGGTGAAAAAGTACATGAGTTATAGTTAAATTTTGTTCATATGTTAAGATGACTGAAATAATGAATAATATTGGTCAAAATAACAATAGTCAGTTACATGTCCATTATCAGAACAATCCAGATGAAATAAATGGAAATCGCCGACCGCGACCCACAAGTGCACAGCACCAACATCATTCGACAACCTCTACATCAAGACAAAACGGTCATACATCCTCATCGCAACTGAATACAACAGCAAAGCTTGAACAGTCAATTCTTCGCCATGAAACAGATAATACTAAAAGTAATACAAGTATCAATAATAGTAAAAGTAATACAAGTATCAATAATAATAATAATAATAATAATAATCGCTCATTAAACAGTAAAGGTAAAAATCGATTATATAGTACATGGACACCATTACAAGATGAAGAAACAAATGCTAAAGTAAGAGGCTGAACGATGTAAATTTTAGAAGATTAAATCTATTTCCATTTTCTTAGTTATTTGATGAGAGAAAAACACTCGTTATCAAATGGGTAGGTGTTCACGTTTGCAGTTTAATCTAATTTCTTCAGTACTATCTCTTTTTGTTTTTAGTTTGATAAGTGGACGGATGAACAACGACGATTTGCTTTAGATGAATTAATGACTCAATGTCGACCTAAACAATTAACATTCACAAGAAATCTGTTAACAAAAAAGTTTCCAGCACTACATCAAGACTTTACCCGTTCATTTCCACGTGTACTATCATTATATATATTTAGTTTTCTCGATCCAAGAAGTCTTTGCCGTTGTGCACAAGTCAGTTCTAATACATTCTTGAAAAAATATCAGATAAATCAATACGTCACTCTTTTAAGGTCTGTTGGTTCTGGAAGTTTTTAACTGAAAATGACCAACTTTGGATGCCAAAATGTTTACGTTTTGGCTGGACACCACGTCACACGCCATCGTCGTATGAGAATGCTGTTTGGAAACGTGTTTATGGGTCAAATATCCAAGCATTACAAACAATGCCTATACGAGTAAGTGGTCTAAGATCTAAATCTAAGACCTAAAGGCGATATCTCTATTTTGTTACAGTATAACGGTCGTGTGGTATTATACATCTATGTAATACATCTTGCAGAGAGTAACAGTGGAAGATCTTAACAAAAACAACTATTTATAGCTGAAAGTGAAGTTTAAACCGAAGCAACAGATTTCTTCTCAAAAGCCATGTTTGGATTGGCCGTGTAGCTCTCTCTGCTAACGCAGTGTGATTCCATTACGTTTTTTTTGCATTTTATTTCTTCCATAATGCTTTTGTTTAGGTACTATGATAAACTATCTGAAAAAGTAGTACTCTTTATTTTTGCAATAGTACCTACACAAAAGCAAGTGTAGAGTGCACAAAAGTCACAAAATATTCAGCTAACTTTTATATTTAATAAGAGACGCTGCAGAGCTCTGAATGTGTCCTCATTCGTAAATATTGCTTTTTCCAGCATACTTATTATTCTATTTATGAGCCGAATCATAGGCGCACTAACGATAATTAAGCGTATTACATACGTCAAAGAACACAGTGTCTATGTGTATGTAATTAAACTTGTCTTTATTAACACTACTGTAACGGGTGTGCCATAAAGAATGGGTATTTTGTATTTCCTCAATAACTCCATTAGTTTTAATCGAATCGAACTAATTTTTTTTTAATTTTTATTGTAAAAATAATGAAGAAGCCCAACATGTCCAACTTTCAAGCCCAAAATTCAATTTCTTTGGGTTTGTGCTCAGATACGGAACGGAAAAAAAGGTAAATAGGCCATTTTGTAGAGTTTTGAAAGCGTTATCTTCCTAGTGTGTTTCGAAAATTTCGAAGCAAAACCCTGTCGTACAAAATTTGCTTTTGTTTTTTCGTATATTTCAAAAAACACGAGGTTCAAACGGTGGTTTTGGCTCTTCTCGAAAAATCGACGTAATTCGGCCGAAATACAACCGTTTAAGCCAAATCTTTTTGGTTTGAAACCTCATGAGTTGTACATTGAAGCCATGTTTAGGTCAAACAAAAATTAATTTTTTTCCACCAGGTTCAAACGTCAAAACGAAAACCATCAGTTTTTACCTAGCAAGCAAAAAATAGATTTTGCTTCACTGGTTTTGAGCGAAACGTCTATTCTTTTATACGATCAGAAAGAGCACAGTTCTGTGTACAGTAAATCAAAATTTAATATTTTTTCAGATGAGCTTTATTGCCGAAAACAATGGTAAAACATTTATATGTATTCGAGCTTGAAAGTTAGACATGTTCGGCTTCTTTAATAACTTTTTTAATTTTGAGTTTAGGACAAAAATCTTTTTATGGTTTGATAGAGAATGAATCTTTTTAAAAAAAATTAGTTCGATTCGAAAAAAAACTGACGAAGTTATTCAGAACAAAACACCCATTCTTTATGACACACCCATTACATAATAAAATAAAGTGTTATTCGCTTGTAATATAAGCAGATTTATGAGGATTTTAAGTGAACAATAACGTGGTAGAATTTTTTTTGCAAAAATGTACACTGAATAATATTAATGACTAATAAAGTTATTATAAAAACATTTCAGTACAGAGACACAGAACGTTTTATTAACTCGTTAATATCCTATCAGCTCATTTCTTCAACGTTTGCACTTTAGTTCAGTTTTGCATAATATTCCATTTGTTTAGCTCTTCTAATTGTTAAAAATATTATTCTTCACTAATTACATTTGTTTGTGTAGAATACTAGCTAGTTCGTTCGAAAACTACTCGAAATCCGAACTTATCTACTTCAGTACCTTCTACAAAGACACCTTAACAACATTACAGCGAGACAGAGGCGGATCTAACTAGATCTTGTTTATCTTACAGGATAACCAACTCTACAATACTCATCGACCTCAAAATGCTTTACACGATAGCGAATATGATAAGCATGACCGTTCAAATTTATCATCTCGTCAAAATACAAATCGTTCAAATTCTGGTCGTCATCATCATAATCATTCAATGTTGAATACGAGTACTGGCAGTACTAGTAGTAAACAAAAAAATATTCAGCCACCTTGGCGTGCAAATAGTAAATTTCCTACAGATACATTACGATTTAATTATTTGGATAATGATGATACTGTTTTGGAAACATTAATAGCTCGAAACCGTAAATATTCTTCTCAAAATTATAATACATCAACAGCGCATGAATCGGATCATGAAAAAGAACGCCGACGTAGTCGTACGAAAGATGAAAACAATAATAGTTATAGAGAAAAACGACGAAGTCAGTCACTGGTAAGAAAAATGTACTCACATCATTTGCTAAGATTAATTATGTTTTGATTTTAGAGTGCTCGTGGTAGTCCTTCTCCCAGTTCAAGACCATATCATGATAAAACATCAGGTGAAAGAGAATTTGGTATTGCCACATTAACCGGAAACCATTCCTTTACAATTCGTCCTCAATCAACTATGGCCAATCGTCCTGATCTTCCTCGACCACCATCATCTCAAAAAGTAAAGTATTCATCATCAAAAACATTTGGAAGTGGTATGTATAAAGTTCAATTCCAATTTAATTAGGCTATAAGCATTTTTTTCTTCAAAATTAGAAATACCAAATCGAAATTGGAATACAACAAATGATGAATATGACGATTAATGAAGAACAGTTGTGATGATAGTTGTTGTATATTTTTTTTACATGTTAAATGTTTAGGTGGGACTGTGTTTTTATTTGTCCTTAATCTCTTTTACAGTTTTGGCAATAATACTGAGTGTGTGCTCGAAATTTTCAAGCAGCACGTATTTTATCGACAGGGTAGATCAAAATGTGTTTGTAGTTTCACTTTTTATTATTTCGAATGAAAAGCAAAAATATTAACAACTTTTCTGTGTTATATCTGTTGTTTTGTTTGTATTCTTATTGTTAATAAATATATTGGTTTTTTGTACTTTGTATTTATTGCGTTAAAATTTTACTGATCTTTCATATTCGTCGAGCAACAAGACCATAAGTTGTGTTTATCGTACAGAAAATCAAGGTTAAAGTCATATTTTTTCCAATAGTTCTGACCGATGTCACATGAGTGATCCTCTTTCAAGAGAAAATATAAACTACTCGAAGCTGGCACATTTCAGAACTACCCACACTCTATATTGATAGTAGTAATTAGATGGCAGGGTATTCTTCATTCCTTCCTTTTTAGCCAAGTTAAAAACGATTTTACTAGGCTCCTATCGGATCCTATTTTTATGTGATGAAGGTAATTTGTTCTCTGATTACTTACTATCCATTGTTTTTTTTGCACTATGATAAACGTTTGAAAACGATTAATAAAAGAGTTACCATAGCAGTCCCTATTTTTTGTTGTGGCCTTCCTGTTTTATGTTCTGCAGATAAGAAAATAAGAATGAAAGGATTTTAACCCGTTTCCTTAACGAGCATGGCTAAAGTAAGTCTGTCAGAGTGGTATGATTAAACTCAGGATTAAAGTATAAGAACATCTTAAACTTTATTGGTATAGGAACAATAATAATAAAAAAATAGAATAATATGTTCAAAAAAACAGAAAAAAAAACGGTAAAATATTTAAATGGATGACCGATGGAATAGTTCTAGTTTGTTTATAATCATTTTGTCATACCGTAAGTCTCAATAAACAAAAACGCTAATTCTAGAAATGAATCTTAAAGAACACTAAAAAACAAACGACTAGATGAAAAAAAAGTAGAATAATAGAATGAAAAAATCATTCTTTCTTGAATGAATCACCGCGTTCAGGTTTTCCTAAAATATGAGAAAAATAACAGAATATTGACGCTGATAGATTCAAAAACGTACCAGGATCATCGGCTGACATTTGAAATTGACATGATTCTCCTTTCCAACCCTCCTTACATTTACAATCTCCTGTCACCAAATCGCATATGTGAAAAGACTGACAACGACATGGTTGACACCCAACACCATATGTGTTTATTGGGCAGTCTAGAGTTAAGAGTGTTATTTATGGGAGATATGATCAATTTTCTATTAATCACTCACCTTCTTCACATTTAACACCTGTTTTGCCTGCTTTACATCGACATTTTCCTGTATCATGTTCGCACGGACTGTCTAAGCCACAATTGCATCTGTTCGAGCACATTGAACCCCAAGTAAAATTATCACATTCTAAGCATAAAAGAATGATCTGACAAAAAACTTTTCATCATTTTGGATACTCACGTTTTTCACATCGATCACCCATGTGTCCTGGTTTACAGTTGCATTTGCCCGATTTCGGATCACAACTAAGAGCATTAGCCGTACAATTACATGACTGAGAACAATAAAATCCGTATGAAAACTGTCGACATTCTAACAAAATATAGAAGCAATATTAATTGGCGAGCAATATCTAAACCTTCGTCACATTTACCAAATTCGCAAATAGGTCCAAAATATCCACTTTGACAAGTACAACAACCTCAAATAAAAATCGATAATGACTTTATTAAAAAAGTACTCATTCAAAAGTAGAACGTCAAACCTGTAACACGATTACATGTGCCACCATTTTTGCATTGACAAAGTTCAGAACAATTATTCCCGTAGTAGCCATCTGGACATTCTGACGTAATGAAAACGTAATTAGCAGAAAATATAGTATATTCTTTGCTTAAAATTCTTTGCTCGAAACTATTAGAATTATACTGATCTTACCGTGTTCGCATTTTCTTCCAGTTCTACCCATACCTGAAAGACAAAAAGAAGGAGAAGTTTTCCATGTTGTTGTAAAGTCTTACACTGGTGACTTACCACATATACATTGACCATTTCGGTGATCGCAAGTCGCACCATTCAAACAATCACATCTGTTACCACATCCCTGTCCATACCAACCTCTTTCACAAGCTGAAATTCAAATGTAGTCGAATATTTCATTTTTATTAAAGTGTTCCAATTCGACCTTGATCACAATATCTGCCAACATAACCCGGTGAACAATGGCAGTCACCATTTCTCGGATTACATGCGGCGTTATTCATGCATACACATTTATTTCGACAATTCAAACCATAATGACCTAAAGTTTTGACTAAGTTGGATATTTTTAAAAATAAACATTAATTAACTAGACCTTCTGAACAAGACTGTGAACATGTTGGTCCCTGCCAACCAGGAAAACAAACGCATGTTCCAGTGAATGGATCACATTTTCCGTTTGAAGAACAATAACATGAATGCCGACAATTCGATCCATACGTGCCTTCTCGGCAAGCTGATAAGAAAGAAAACATCAAAAATAACAGATAAATAATGTTCTAAAATTCCCTTACGTAGTTTACATTGGACACCCTGAAAACCGAGTGGACATAAACATTCTCCTGTGTCATGGGCACCTATTCAAAACACAAATAGAAGCAGATAGATAGATAGAAGAAAGTTTAACGCACAATAAGTTCTATTTTGGCAATTACACCATTCATGACATTGATGACCATATCTGTTGGCTGGACAGACGGTCTCACACGTCTTCCCTCTCCATCCTGGTCGACAAGCGCATTCACCAGTGATAGAATCACCTGGAAGAAAAACACTAAAATATTATTTAGTTTTACACTTCTATATTCTACTTACAATCACCACCATTTAAACAATTACATGAATGAGTACAACGTTTACCATATGTTCCCTGCGGACACCTTAGTTCACAATTCTTTCCATGCCAACCGGGAGTACAATCACAAATGCCGTGGGTACATCGTGTACCATTTTCACATTGACATTCAGTCTGACAAGTAGGTCCTGAACGGTTTGGAGAACATTCTTAATAAAAACAGATGGGTCTCTTTGCATTTCTTTTCAGTATAATTTAATGAGACGTTACGAATTTACTAAGCATATCAAAATTTTTTGTTCTATGGTATGAGCTCGAATCTTCCACTTTGAACTTCAGTAAGATCTGGTTCATCTATAAGTACTGAGTTATTAGTCAGAGTATGAATATGACGTTTTTATAAATTAGCTAAGAATAAAGAATAATTCTTCAATTTAAATACTTCTTAAATTGGTTAAAAACAGCCTGTTTATAGTATCTGTGATATAAGTAAAAGTCAACGCTATGTGCTGTTAACCGGCCATTTTTAGGCTTTTAATTGATGTTTAGTTTACTAGTAATTACCTTGTGCGTAATAAATTTTGCCGAGGCACTGTCGAAAGTTTTTTTCCATTGTTTTGTTCTGTACTTTTGAAAAGATCATAGGAGGAACCGAAAGTTAAACGGCATTGCGAAATTTTTCAAAATGATAGAAGCAATATTTTATGGTAGCCAATTAAGAATGAATCCGCTTTAGAACGTGTTTATGAAACGATCTGTTATTGATGGAAAAACAATTTGAAAAGGAGACTGTTTTTGACCGTATAACTTGACCTAAGGATGACTTGTTAACACAAGAATTTACGGATCGTTAACTGGCCATTAACTCGTTATAAATACTCAGATGTGGAGAGGACTACTGCACAAACGTACTTGATTAAAGTTCTATTACTTTTTGTACATACTTTTATCATGACAACTGCCTGTTATATGATGACATATTTGATTTGATGTACACGAACATGAATATCTGCAATTTTTTCCAAATGTTTTGTATGAACATGGGCGTCCACAATCAGGACCTTCGTAACCGGGAGAACATTCACAAGTGCCATTCTAAAGATAAGACAAGAAAAGCTCATAATTTTTTTTGAACATTTCTTTCGTTTGAATAGTATACTGTTAACATACTCACTCAAACAACATACTTCCACACTGCATGACTCTGTTGTATCAAATTTACAATAACATCTTCTCATACATTGAACGCCATATTCTCCTCGTTGACATGTTTCATTGCAAAAAGTTCCCTTGTATCCCGCTCTACACTCGCATCTTTGCATTCGCCAATTACAAATGCCGTATTCACATTGATGACAATAATATTCACATTTAGAACCGAATCGTCCCGGCTGACATTGAAACGAGCCTAAAAAACCAACTATAAGTTAGATTTCTCAACAGACAAGAAGCATAGACAATTATTTAACCTCTATTTGATGCTATGTCATCAAAATGTGTTCGCCTTAATGATTTTCTTTGCATTTTTCCTTGTTGCTTGGATGTTATTGTATAATTTATAGCTGAAAAAAATTAAGTGCACCATTGCCAAAAAGTCAAGCAAAACCAGCGACAATAGTAAATAGAAAAATATGACATTTTTTTTAAATTAAAATTGCATCACTCTATAGACCGTACACCAATTTGACTTTAGGGCGTACAACAGATAAAATTAAACTTATAGGCATCATGAATAAAATTCAATCATAGATAAATTAAAAAAAGGTCAATTTAGAGAATAGTTGATGTTTAATATGCTAGATGATGGTACCCTAACAATTGTCACTCTCTTTGAATGATAAAAACACTTTATCGTTGTTACATATTATGGTAGTAATATTATTGTTGCACTTCAAAATATTACGTGTTCAATTATTTCAAATAAAATGGACATAATTAAGTGTACTCTCTCTCTCTCTTGTGGAATAGTAGACTAATAAGATGATCAGCGAAATATTTTTGATCTTGATCTTAAAGAAAACAAGCTATTTGTCGTTTATCCATTTGTGTTGTTTGATCTTATGACATATTCAACAGTCCAGACCCAAATCGATTAATCATACAATTTGTTATCTGAAGGTTTATAATTTTAATGTATATATATATATATATATATAGATGATAAAAGTTTTTTTTAAATTAGGTTATAAGAGAATACATTCTGTATGTTTTATTCATTAATATGTCATTTAACTATAGACCATGTGTTCTTTTTCTCTTTCGTGTGCCAATGTTTGATTGTCGTCTAAAATTACTTATCCTAACCACCTTTCATAGTCGATGAATATATTTTAAATTTGTTTTTGATGATATCACTAGTTTTGAACTGAATATACACCAATCAACTATCATTTATAGATTTACACCTAATATCATAATAATATTCTGAAAATTGGTGATAATTTGAGATTTTTATACTTAAACATCTTTATCAATATGAGACTATAGTACATATATTTGATCTAACTGCTAAAGTAGATCTATAAAATGACTAATTATCATCAAAGATTAGTAGAGAGTCGCATAAACTATCATCAAAAGTGAAATATTCTACCTTCTTTTCAAACAATATAAGATAGATGTTTAACACACAAAACATAGCCTATCATTACAATCATCGGCTTTTCATAATTATTTGTATTCTATTGTTTAGATATAATTGAAATAGATCGAAAATAGAATACGAACAAATGAATAGAATGAGAACAAATTATTATTATAAGTCACACAATATCGATCATTCAATTATCAGTAACTAAAGAACTTGTCTTACCAATTGGACATCCAATATCATTAATATTTCTCGTATAACCCTCACAACAAGTATACACTATTATTTGAATTTTTTTCAATACAGGCTCATTCGTTTGATAATATTCCGTTCTAAATTTAGAAGAACACAATATTAAATCAGTATATCTTTTTTATTTTCTTTGTTTACTTGTGTTTATATGTTTGACAAAGTTTTCTTCCATCCGTACAATTACGTGTCCATATTCGAACTAAATGATCAAAACTTTTCAAACATGGCACATAAGTAGTGATGGTACGCTCTTCATTGTGACCACATACATTTAACCTAAAATGAAAGTCATTTTCAACATATCACTTATTAATGGTAAATATCTTGCTGTATAAAGATTTGACTCAAGATACAAAACCAAGAAATTCACTGGATTATCCTTAAATTAGATTTTTTGTATTATTCGTATAGACACATACGTAATTTAGAAGATTTATTTAGTTCTTTTTCTTTCATTGTTTTCATGTTTATAGTCAAACACATACTTGATCCAACTCTTAATCTCACACACTTTTGATCTTCAGTTACAATGATGATCTTCTCATTGACATAAAACCAAATGTATTATTTATCTGTTTTTATTTTTCTCGATGGTAGATTGCTCTCTCAAAGTAAAACATGTCTGCAGATTTCAGCAATAGATGTGGACAGATTTTATGATTTGCAAATGTCTTTGAAGAATCTGCATACAGAATATAAAAGAATTCTAACAGAATTTGTATAGATCTGTCGAAGATTGTTACTAGAACTGTCGAAGATTGTTGTTAGAATATCAAGAGATTTTTCATAATTTTTTGCTGATTTACTATAAGCTGTAGCTTCAAAAAACTATGTTATACCTTGAAAAATATTTGTAAATATAAAATAATCATCAGACATTTCTCAGACTCTTCAAGTGATGTTATTCTGTGAACATCTCCAATAGATCTACGTAGATTTTTACACAGATTCGGAAGAATTTTCCGTTACCAACTATGTCTACATTCTGCAAACTTCTATCGTAGATCTTATCTAAATAATTAATAGCTTGTAGAAATGTTTTTTTTGAGTCGTTTTTTCCTTCATCGCCAATAGGTTAGTTAGCAAGAAAACTTCTTTAGAGATAGTCGTTAGACAAGAGGTTTTTATAGAAAAATTCGTTTCTGAACTTTTTTCTAGATCAACTCAATCATTTAGAGAGACATATATATTGTAACCAGCAAACAATTTCCTTCTCCATATCGTTTTCAACAATTATACATAGATCGAATAGAATTTTCCAATTGAATGCATTACCATTTTCTGACATATTATTACTTACATATCAGGTTTTAATTCAATATCGTTATTTCCATTTACTATGATATTATTCAAATAAAACACGATAAATAATTGAAAAATCGAAGTGTAATACGACATTAACTTTTCGAATGACACTATTGTGCAATAATAATAAAGATTTCGTGTATAGTATAGTATGCTTATATCATTTGTGGTTAAATGGATATGTTGGTTAAATTCTAGCGGATGAATGTCATCGTCAAGGAAAAAGAAAAGCGATTATATTTGAACAATAAAAATCAATAAATCATTAGAATATCTATTGTAAAATAGAAATAGAAAAAAGAAAAGTAGAGAGATCTTCTTTTTATCATTGAAAAACAGAATGATTATGAAGAAGAGCAATATGTACAACAAATGAAGGTCTCAAATGAGTAAAGAGAAATGGGCAAAATTTCAGCCTCTCATTTCTTAAAAATTGAAATTTTTATTTGATGATGATTACATACGTGTCATCTGCATGTTAAACATCTACGGATTCTTTGTTGTTCACTTTAAAATAAATTTCGTCACTTATTACATAAAATAGATCTTTGAAAAAAAATTTTTTTTTTATTTCAATTGAAAAATATCGTAGCACTTCTTTTTCTCTTTGTTGCACAATTCTCTCTTCTATTCCGAATCTAACAAGAAAAGAAAAGAAAGAATAGTGTATATGATTTATGTTCGTTCTATCTATTAGTACATAGTATTTCTGAGATCATCATGTGAAATATATACAATCATACATATGAAAAAGAGAAAGAAGAGAGAAAGAATTCGGAGTGGAAAGAGAGAAGAATGTTTAAAAAATATCATCATATAAACAAAAACAACAAGTGTTATATACATCAATCTATAGTACTCTTTTATATATATATTTTTTTTTCAAAACTATTATATAGATCTATATTGTATTGTGATCATGCCATATGAAGTTATGGTTTTTCAGTATAATTAACTTCTTATTGTTCTAGATGAGAAGTAGAATGCGTGACGAATTGTTCGTGAAAAACATTGTGAAACTTGTCATATAAAACTATTTGACATATAATTACAATCATTTAATTTTAAAGAATTATTTGGCATGTATAGAAAGTAAAATGAAAGAAGAATGTACAATTTTATTGAAAGATGGGAATTGTACAATCTGACATCGGTCTCCTTAAGAATAAATGAAGAAAATCCATCCGAAGTACCATTTTATATCTTGAATCAATGAGGATAGAAAGTTTCTTTACTAAACCAGAATTTTTATATTACTCGTTGTTTGAACTACTTCAGCAACATATTTGTAGAACACAAAACAAAGTGACTAAGTTACCGTTCCAATATATATCATTAGTATATTTAACGCAGAGTATTTTAATAATTAAAAACTTTTTTTTCTTTGTCACATGGGTGGTTCTGTATTTTATCTAAAGAATAACTATTGCCTCTACAATTTGTGATTTCAATAGTTCGATATATATAACTGAAATGGGACAATATCAAGATAGACTCTCGCTCATAGTAATCTTAGAAAAGGAAAAATAAATCGGTTATAACAAATAAAGGACGATAATAAATACAAGTGAATAAAAATAAAATGTATATTTTATTATTTTTATCAGATTATAATCGATTAAATTATTATTGCTTAGATATATGGCGTTATTGATTAAATTTTTTTTGATTTAAATAGTATGCTATTTTATTTCAAAAAAAAATATTGTTAGAATGCGTGCCGATAAAATTTAGAAAAGAAGAAAAATAACTGACACAATAACTTCATTAGGGTACCATCTAGATGGTTCCTTCGATTGACAGAAAATACCGCAATAAAAGCCACAAAAAGTTGAAGGATAGCCTATGGTTAAAGGTATGGATTGCCTGTAAGAGGAAGTACGCATTGTCAGTGACTTTTTTACTTTCTATATGCAGTCGCGTTAGTGTTTGTTATGTTCTCCAATGCAACTATGAAATATTGTGCTCTGCTTTCTTTTCATTCATTTTTTTGTTTTACGATAGTACATCTGTATAATTAACTCGAACTTTTATTTAGAAAATTGAACATATAATATAATTCATTGAGGCTGAAACCTTGATAACTCGAATTGTCTAATATAGAATAGATCCAAAAAACGCTATCGTTGCTCCAAGTTTAATGCATACATAGTCTCTATATTCATCTTCAGGACTCATACTCGAACCGAGCAATTTGTGCTCGATGCCTGATTCGTGCTCCAATATCAAATACCTGAACTCGTATTTACACTCAAGGTCCAGATACTCATACTCGAGAAAACGCGTATTCATCAAATTCAGAAAAATCGGTTTGATCATAATAACATAAAATTAAGTTATTGAAAAGTTAATTAAAGGTGGGTTTGAGACGAGATATCTAGAACAATAGTATCACAGTACACGTTGATGAACCAGCCACCAAGTAGAGATGTGCGCGGGTACCGTTTTCTTACCTGTATTCGATCCAAGAACTTTGTATTCGTACCCGATCCGTCCCCGACTTATGCCTAAAAATTTTCTCATTTTTGGTTTCCAACTAAAAACTTTTGTTTTTCGACTGGAGATGTCAAGTTATCATTACGTTCTCAAGTAACTGTTTTAAAACTTCGTGTATTTCAGCTAAAATCTTGTATTTTTTCCACTAAAATCGGTTTTCGAATAAATTAAATAAAACGGAACTCGTACCCAACCCGTACCTGTGACTGCTGTACCCGTATCCGACAACTTCGTATCCGTACCTAACAGTTGGGTACGCGTCGGGTTGCACATCTCTACCGCCAAATGACCATCTATGTGCATTAAAAGTAACAAATAAATGGCAACTGATTAAATAAAAAGCGCAAGTATCTCTTGTTAATGTTGTCTGTTATATCCATCCAGATTTAACAAAATATTATGTACTCATTCTTCCACTCATCTTTTACGTAGAAACATCTAAATTTTCTTCTATATAGTATATAGAAGTCTATAGTTAAAAAATGAAGTTACATTTATTTGATAATTTGTAGGGAAACTATTCACGTTCTCTAATATATGTAAGATTTCTGCAGATGATATATCACATATCTAATCGAAACTTCATAATCGTTGGAAATAACCATTTGAATAAAGAAAATCTATCTATAAATCTAGTTTTAGTTAGTAAAAAAGATTAGAGATAAGTGGCATTAAACAGTGGAAATGCACAACTCGTAGCTAACCAGTGCAATTTGTACCTAGAGACGTTCTTCCATTTTAACTTACTGCAGCTACGAAACAAATTACTCTCTTACCACATGCTAATATTTCTCTTAGAAGGATGGCTAACCTTCCTACCTGTGTTCGTTCACTTGGCTAATTTACTAGCGAACAATGGGTGATGTTCGGCGACATCTATCCAGGGCAGCTTTTCATTACGAACTTTAAGATATAAAAGATCATTAATTTTGAAGAGTTAGTATTATACTCAATTTAATACTTCTTTTGTAAGAAAAAAATCAGAATGATGTTTAGAGTTTTCGATGTGACAGATATGGATTCATAAAGTCAAAAGGCAGATGGAAAGAAGTAAAGAAATAAGTCAAAAATCAACGGCTTATGAGGAATAATTTTGTTTGAAAAAAATATGTTGAACATTTGCGTAAAGATCGTCAAACAGAAATTTGTTTTGATCAAGTTATGAAATCATTTTATGGAGCTGCTTTTTATCCACAGAAACAGAAGAAGACTGAAGTGTCATTGTCTTTTTCTACTTGTTGTTGTGTTCTCTGTTTGTGCTAAAAAATGTTCGGGAAATTTATTGCCGAGTTTTGGTGGGGAGAAAAACATTGTACTACGTCGCATTCACAGTCCATACAATGCCGTAGGTGACACAATAATACCATTTGGAACAACAGTATTAATTGAAAATGGAACAGTAATCCGATTTCCGCCTGGTTCCCAATTGATAGTCCGAGGAACTCTAATTGCACAGGTTCGTATCGTCATTTCAGAAAGATACATTTTAGCAATTGACAAATGCGTTATTTTTGTTTTAGGGCACTAGTAATCATCGTATTTTGTTTACGAGTTCAAGTGGCAACATTTATACTGATCAACAGCAAACACCATCTGGTATAAAATTTCGCTTGATAGACGGTGCATCGACTCAAAATGGACTTTTACAAATATATCACAAAGATCATTGGAGATATGTTTGTTCACAGTCTTATAGGTACACACTTCGAGAATCTTGTTTCTATCAATTTTACAATTTAACATATTTTTTTATTTATAGATGGTTTGATTTTGATGCAAATTTAACGTGTCGAACGCTGGGTTTTCGTAACGGAACCGTATCACCACATAGAAATAATTATCAATCTATGTACGGTATTGTTATTGATTATCCAGCATGTACAAGTAGTGAGACAAATCTACTGAATTGCGCCGGCTTTCATTCTCCTCAAATTGGACTTCATATTTGTGGTATGTATATAGTGCTTTTTTTTGTTTTATATATCTCTGATTGAAAAACACTCTTGCCATAAAGCGCTTGAATTACTTTACTTTTCTTGGGGTGATATTATATATCAATAACGACCCACTATGATATTTTATTGCACATGAAATAAATCTTCTTTTTAGAAAAATCAATATCTTTAACATCTAAGATAAAAGTAAGATAATCATTTTTGCACGAAGCTAACAATCTCTGCTTTCTTTGTAATCCGTTTTTTTTTATTCGGTGCCTGTAAATGATTTTTTTATATGTTTGCTTAATGTTAATTTGTTGCTTGCTTTATGTTGCAAATGAATTTATGATGATGTTTTTTTCATTATTGCATGTTGTTGAAATGAAACGCATGGAAAAAAACATCTGATCTATTAAAATTGATTAAAAATTTGTTCATGTCAGAATCAACTTTGTATGAAGTTTATTATAGTTTGTTAAAAAGTTCGTTATACAATCCTATCCTTACAAAATAGAAGACAAAAAAATTATTGATTTTCTCGAAGTTTTATATTTTTAGGTTACTCTCCTCGCTAGATGTAATCTTTAGTTAATTGTTGTTGTTGTTACAATTCCAAAAAATATGATGTTCTTTTCTTTTATTTAGACGACAAGCAATATATTCATTTAATTTGTGATGGTTTCTATGATCCATCTCCATTTCATAATTGGGGTGGAATTGTGTTCGAACGCCGTCGATCGATCGAACGATCGATTATTCCAGAAATATCAGATTCAGCCACAACATTATCTGATCAACCATTATCCCAATCAATTTTATCTTATGTTGACATATTTCACGCTGGTTTTCGTCCAAGTAATACGATAAGAGCTTATCCAGAGCGTTATGCAGCATTAACTGTATTTGATCATTCTCCACTTTTGTATAATGTAACCGTACAACATTCAGCATCAGATGGAATGAATTTTTCAAATGTAATGAGTTCAGTATTAATTGAAAATTCGTTATCAACACGAAATCAAGGTATGTCTCATGTAGTACTAAAGTTTATGGATCAAATTATATTTTTTCTTTTATACTAGGACATGGTATCGTAGTAACAACTCGATATGGTAATGTTACGTTAAACAATGTTGATCTTAAAAATAATGGTGGTGATGGTATATTGTATATGTTAAATAATACCGAATGGTCAAAACGTGAACAGGAAGAAGATACATCATTGTTATATAAATCATTTTGTGAAACAGCAAATATTGTACAATATCCAAGTTATCTACGTTATAGACCATTAGCATCAGGAACATGTTGTTCACAGGTAATTTCTTTAATTGATGTTCACATTTATTGGAGCTTAGTAACTAGTTTTCTACGTTTTTCTAGAAATTTGTCTCACGTAATTATTATACTCGTATCACTATTCATTTTCAAACTGTGCTTATACATGATCAAGCATCCAATTATCGATTTGAATTGTACAATGGTGCATTTGACTATGCACCATTGATAAGTAACATTACATTTTTACAACATAATCATACATTAGAGAGTATATCATCCGATTCAAATGAGATTCTTGTACGTTTTTGTCATTATTGTAATCCATTTCTTGGTTCATGTTCAAATGTGGCACAAGATAAAATTATGTTGTATGCTGTCTACGATTATGGTAATATTATTCTATTTTGAGCTTTAACAAACAAATATTAATTTTCGTGTTTTTTGTTTGAAAAATAGGTCGTGATGCTGATCTTCATTTGTGGAACACGCGTATAATGAATAATTCTAATAATGGTGTTCGTGTAGTTAATCTTCGTAGTTTAGTCGAATTAAATCAAACATTGATTAGTGGAAATAATCGACATGGACTCGAAATTGATTCAGGAGCAGGTAGATGAATTGATTTTGTTTATTCTTTTAAATGACTTTTCATTTTGTTGTTATTCTAGGTAGTATATGGTCATATCATTCAAAGTTTAATTGGAATGGTGAAGATGGCGTTCATATTGAATATAATGGAGGTGAACGTCGTTTTTTGTATAGTGAATTTTCCCATAATTTTCAACATGGTGTTTATATTAAACTCGAGCGTTCAATAAATACTCTCTTATCTAATATTACTCATCCATCAATAGATAGTTATCGTCAGATAACAAATATGAATGGTTCTATTGTTCGATCAAATATGTATTATGGTTTATATCATGGTGCAACATGTCGTTTATCATATTTTCAAATAAATGGTACACTGTTTGAACGTTGTGTGTACGATGCCATACGTTTAGAAACTTGTCAACATGAATGGCGCCCATCAGTTGTTATTTCAAATCAGTTTCGAGCACCATCTTATTCTAATTTTGATGTTAATACACCATTACCACCAATTTATAGTTCACCGTACGATGCTTATCCAAAATATCCACCTTTCATTCCTGTGGCACTATTATTTGCTAATGAAACAGGCAATATTCAGTTTAATGTAACATGGAATCGTTTTTTAAATAATAAGCGTCTGGCATTACGTATAGATCCTGTTCAGAATATAATTGGTGATATATGTAATAATAGTGTTATTGGACATGAAAATGGAGGCATACATTTAATTGGAAATAACTCAAATTGGATAAAAGATGTTTATCTACGAAATGTGACATTAAGAATTATGTTGAATAATTTTACCGATAATCGTGGCCATAGTTCAATTGTATCATTAGGTTTAAATGAGTTATCACCCTATCAGACAATATTATTCATATACAATCGTTTAATGAACAATAACATAACTGATCATTATAATCCATTTTTAAATTCTCGTTCAAAAACATCGGGTGTATTAGCAATATCTTCTAGTCACATACGTGTTACAAGAAATATATTTGGTAATAATTTTAGTCGATTTGATATTGTTAGTCAATTGACAAATTCGAATGTTATTATACAAGCTGACATGAATTTTTTTACAAATATTTATCCACCATCAATGATACATTTACAAGTACCTCTAACATCTAATGAATTACAACAAAGGAGACAACAACAATTTCAAGTATGTACGCCTATAATAAGATCTCTTTTTGTGAAGTAGTTTAACTTTTTACGAATTTATTAAACTGATTGTTTTATTTTTTGTTCTTCTTTTACAGACAGCAATTCAAAAACACAACAGACTTTCTCAGCAACAACACCAGCCATCACCATCACATCGGTATCCATCATCACTGGATCAATTTTTTCTAAAACATAATAATTTACTTGATTCGAATGATGATAATACTTCTGTACTGTTCGAAGCATTAAAACACACAAGGTATAATCGTCAAATACAAACACAACCATTATCACAAATATCCTATAGTTATTTACCAGAACCATTTGATTTAAAAACAAATTTTTTTCCATATGATCCTCTATCACCACTACAACAACAACAACAGCAACAACAAATACCTGTTCAATATTTATTACCACAAAATCAAATATTATCAATTCCATCTGTAAATAAAAGTCAATTATTATCATCTCAAACATATGATGCTTATTATGCATCACCAGCTTCTACAACCTACTATTATTATTCATTATATTATGAAAAACCAGAATTATGTTTTCAAAATTGGCCAAAAATTCGTTCTCGCATATTTGATTATCATAACCGTTCAAATCTTGCTCAAATTATTTGGTATCCATTTTTATGTAGTGATCGAAATTTAACAACAGAAATTTGGCAATGTCAATTACCTAATTGTGGATTTTCACCGGCAAGTTTTTATGTTCAACAAGATCAAACACAACGAGAAAATAATTTTAATTATATTGGTGGTGTACTCGATAAATTTTATATATTATCACCTGGAAAATATATCGTTAATAATGATATATTAATTAAACCAGGTGCTGGTTTAACAATTGAAAATTCTCAATTACAATTTATGAATGGTATTGGAATGTTTGTTATGGGTGAATTAATTGTTAAAGGTCATGATGGATCAAAAACAAGATTTGAATTATTTGAAAACGAAACAAGTAATTCAATATTGATTAATCAACAAATAAGAGAAAATGTGTTAAAAAATCGTTATTCAAATTCAAGTGAACAGGGTATAGTGATGTTAATTGCTGGTCCATCAATCTATGAAGGACGTTTATTTGTTGTTGCACCACATAAAAGTGGCTCTGGTACCATATGTAATAAAAATTGGAAACAAATTAATTCAATTATTATTTGTAATCAATTAGGTTTTATACACGATCCCAATGAACATGTTTATTCAAATAATAATCGAACAATAATGTTACTAGATCAAACTGTATCAACAATAACAGATCCGATATTGTGGAGTGAAATTGATTGTGATTATTTAGATCAAACAATATTTGATTGTAGACGAGAAATAGCACATACATGTGATCATTCAGAAGATGTTTGGATAAAATGCTTACCACCATCGTGGGCAGGTAAAAAATAAAACATTTTGTTTTTCTTGTAACCTGACAGCGATAAAAGTGGATGGATATTCCACTCCGAATACCGATGGTGTTCAAACTGGTCAGAACACGAGATATAAAACTTCTCATTATGGAATGTAAAATTGAAGTTCCAAATAGATACCAAAGTCTATTTTTCTTTTATGGAATTTTGAAAACTCTTCTGGAAGTAGTAAGTCGTTAGGTAATGCAGTCAGAATCAAAAAATATTGTATACAGGGAATACGACATCATATGGTTGTTTTCTCTGATTTTATTACATTATCACTTGGCTGATTTTTTATAACCAGTCGTCAGATGCATAGACAACCTACTAAAGAAGGAACCACTTGACTAAAAAAATATTTTGGGAATAAATTCTCTGCTTGAGGTACAATCTTTCAGATATAATGTGGGCAAAACTGAAAGCTTTGTATTGAGGACAATGTTATTCTTTTGGGCTTGGCGCTTCGACTGTTCTGACATTTTTTTAACATTCAACTCGTGTTCATCTGAGATCTCTCTCTCTCCATTTATTTTAAGAAATATTTAACGTTTTTTGTTCGTCTGTTCTAGGTGTTCATATTGCTCCATCTTACAGTAAATGTTCGTTAGAATATGTTCATTTCGATTCAGCTGGTCAATATGACTATCATCTAGATGAAATACATAGCGCATTGGAAATTGATTTAAATAATGCACAAAATTATTTAACAAATTTAACATTTTCACGAAATATTATTGGTTTAGAAATGCATATTATTCATCCATACAGTAAATCATATTTATATTATTCTAATTTTATACAAAATTCTTATGTTGGTTTATATCTTCATACAGATTTTTTAAACATAACTCATTGTAATTTTTCACATCATGTTTATTCATCTGTACATATAGAATCAACATTTTCTTATTATACACTTGAACAATATCGTTTAAATATTCAACAACAACGAAATATTGATGTTATTGATTTATTAACAGTACAATCTTACTATTTAGAACGAAATAAATATGTATTTTTAACAACAACATTTGGTGGTTATAATTCTTTTGATAATGTATTAAAAAATATTTTAACTATTCAGACAGATCCTTCATTTATACTTGTTTTTGAATTAATTGACTATAATCCATTGTCAAATACAGATGAACAACTATTTATTTGTGAATATGTTTGTATTAAACAATTGAAAAATAATTATAAAAAATGGTCATTAGCAAATGATCGTGATCAATTTCCCATTATAACAGCATATGCAAATGTTCAATTACATTATCAAGTAAATTATTATCGTTCTGGACGTTTGACACTTGTTGTCTACAGTGTACAAGCACCAACATTTCAAGATGATATTAATGGATGGACAAATCAACCATCAGATAGTCTTATTACATTTCATAAATGTCTTTTTGTACACAATCAACATGATATTGTCAATTATTTGAATGATCGTGAACCAACAAATCAATTTTATCAAAAAAAATTGATCAAAAGTGATATTGAAAGATTATTTGATCAATTATTGAATGAAAATGTTCAAAATAGAATTGAACAACGAGAACAAAATATATTTTTACAAGAGGAACAAATGAGAAAACAAATTCGTCCAGCTACAACTGTTATACAATTAAAAAGACGATATAAAAATTCAACATTGTATATTGTTGATTGTTTATTTAAAAATTCTCAAAATTGTTCAATTTTAATTCAACATGAATCAATATGGCGAACACCAGATAAAATTGAACAAGATATTCGTTTATTAATGAATCATACTTTACAACAACAACAACAACAACGAAAACCATTTATACCGATACAATACACATGTAGAATTGATTACTCAATATTTTATAGTAATGCTAAAGGTAAATAAACTTGATCGAGTGGTCAAAAATGATTCGAATATACGAATAGGTGACTCTTCAATGTTTGTAAACAGTCTACTAACGAGGGAATCTTCCTAAGTATTCAATCGCTTTTTTCTTAAAACATACACGATTGTGGGTAATCTTTGATGCTAATCTCGAATCTGATACCTGTTTCTGCTGTTAGGCCTTCCTTGGAATCCGAGTGTCCAAAGACCACTATGAACTTTCAGCTGAACGTATTTTGGCACTGTCAGATTGTAGAGTACGTTGAATTACGTGTGTGAACAAATGTTCAGAACAAACAAACAAGTTTTCGTAAAGACAGAAAAAATTTAGTATTCAAGAACCTGAAATATTTTGGTTCTTTACTGCATTAGAAAGTAGAACTTTTCTATCTCTTCAAAAAATTGTTCGTTGATTCTAAACATTTCCCCACATAGGTAATTCAACGTGCTCTACAATCTGACAGTGCCAAAATATGTTCAACTGGAAGTTCATAACGGACTTCAGGAACCCACCCCAGAAAGGTCTTGCAGCAGAAACGGGTATCAGATTCGTGATCAGCATCAAAGATTACCTACAATCGTGTATGTTTTAAAGAAAAAGCGATTGGACACTTGGGAAGATTCCCTCGTACGAAGATGTTCTCGATTTAAATTGAAAACTCACTTTTAGGCAAAATTGCGTAACGAAAATAGAATTCGTATCCTTTGCTTCAAAATAGAAAAATTTTTAATATCAACATACTTTTTATTTCATTTTAGCACTCACTATCGATGCTCATCCATTGATTTATAGTGATCGTTTATTACGGTTAGAAATTTCACATACAAATTTTACAAAAAACTATGGCCCATTGATAAACATTACATTACCAAGATTATTTAATTTTAATCGTACGTTCTTTGCATCATTATCAACGTGGCCTTATTTATCATCAACATCAATTTATACTCGGGCACCATCGATTTATTCTCTCATGTCACATGGTATACGTTTGTATCGTAATAGATATTTATTCAATGAAAATTTTCTAATTAAACTTGCTGGTTATCATTCATCTGTAAATATAACACGTTCACTATTTGAAGCAAACATAGCTCAAGATAAATTAATTGAATACAATGATATTGAAAAAGATACAATAATTCAAGATAATACATTTACGAAGAATCGAGCCAATAGTCTATTATATATTGATTCAACTGGTCATGCTCCATTTCATAATGATCTATTATCAATATCAATGATTGTCTATAATACATTTTTTGATAATGGACCGATTCATTTGAAATCACCATTTGTCACATCTTGTCTTCATTTATCTGGTTCTAAAAATGCTACAATACAACGTAATATATTTGAAAATATAAATTATGAATATGAATTTATAGCCGGTCTTTTAATCGATAGTTTAAATACAACAATTGATATTACATTAAATTGGTGGGGTTCCGATGTTTATCAAGCTATACAAAATCGTATTTTAGATTTTACAGAACGAGCTGATCATTCATTAACAGTTTGGAATCCGTTTTTAGCATGTCGAGAGCCAACATGTGCAAGTATTAAATTACCTATTGATAAAACAAATGGCATATTTCATACAAATAGACCGATTAGAGGTATTATATATGCCAGTACAATATTACATAAACGAAAACAACCTTATCTTATCAATGGTGATATAATTATTTTACCTGGTGTAACATTAACATTATCACCCGGTGTTCAATTACATTTTGCACCAAATACCGGTATACTTGTGCTTGGACAATTGAATGCTGTTGGTACAGCTAAAGAACCAATTGTAATGCGTTTAGCCAATAAAACATTTATTTTTCAACAAATTATGAATGGAGATAATCCATATCGTTACCATTTTGTTGATGATACACTAAAAATACCTTATCATTTGAAACAGGTAGGTTAAAAAATGATAAAATACTTATTTAATTTCTTGACAATTCAAGCTAAAAAAACGTATTCGAACTTTATTTTAGAATACTCGTTTTGATCGTTTACAATTACGTCTGGCTATGGGTCGTTCGCCAAATGAAGGTTTTGTACAAATATATAATCGAACAACACGCGATTGGTCTTATGTATGTTATGATACATTCAAATCTAAACAATCATTTCGTTTAATATGTTATCAATTAAATTTACCATGGCGAAATGTTTTTGCCTATTCGGAAAAATTTTATTTATATGATAATCAACAATTACCAATATGGCATGAGACAGTTGATTGTTCTGGTTCTGAATTAACACTCTCATCATGCTCCTATGATACATTATTTAATTATAAATCAAATGATACATCATGTCAACAACGTTTATTCTATATTGGATGTTATGAGACAAATGATAACTATGAACAAAACACTCAACAATTTATGATAAATGATTATACATATTTGAATTTTGGTATACCATCACCCTATTCATTACCTACCTACGATAATCCACAGGCATGGTCTGGTATTCAATTTGCTAATAGTGAATATGAAGAAGATTTATCTAATTTTGATTATACATCACCAGAACCATCTGTATTAAATTATGTTTTATTATCTGAAGGTGGCTATCGATATGACGGTCTAACACATAATTGTGAACAACCCGTTATACAAACAATCTATCGTACACCGGCTATTGAACGTTCACATATTCAAAATTCACGTTCTCATGGTTATGAATTTATTTTACCAAAACGTTCATTATTATTTGGTTTTAGTCGAATAACAAATAGTTTAAATAAAGCCATCAATGGAGTTGTTTATCATGGACAATCGACTAGTACCGACTCTGATTTTGATCTATTATATGAACAAACATTAACAAGTTGCTCAAAAACAAAACCATTTAGTCTTTTACATATGTGTAATGCACATCGTATTGTCAATATAAAATATCGACTCGTGACATATTTCAATTATGATCATCAATATAGAACATGTTCGAAATTATTTTGTACAAAATCACCATCTTATCAAATTGCATTACGTTTTATTCAGGTAAAAAACGATCAATAGTTAACTAAAAAAATGTCAATTTAATTTATTTAACAATCATGATTGTTGTTTATTTAGGGAAATCTTGTGAATAGTAGTTATCAAAATGATTGGATTGAAATACATCGTGTTACAACCGATTCAAATGGTTATGAAATAAATGAATTAAAGGCTTATTTAACGAACGGAAGTAATGATCAATGGGCTAAACCATATTCAATTAAAACGGGATGTTTACGATTGACTATTCATGCGTCAAATGGTCGTCCCACCAATGGTTTTATGGCTGAAATAATGACATTACCTGTTTCACCATTTTGTAAGTAGTTCTAATACTTCTTCGTTCAATTTTTTTGCATTTTTACGTTCATTTTAGCCACAAAAGAGATTATTCATAAAATTTCTGACAATACATTTATTGGAAATCAACATGGTGTATTAAATTATTTATCTGCTGGTGAGCGATCTGCTGATTTTTATTTTCAACGTAATACAATTATGTCCAATGGTTTTTATCGTTATAATTCATCATCATTATCAATAAATCAATTTTTATTTCAAAATGCACAACGATTTTATTTTGGAAATAATTGGTTAAGTCGAAATTTAGGTGGAACATATGTTCAATGCCATAGTCATTCGTCATCATCAATTTTTAATGGTTATATATTTAACAATGTATTCTATGACAACAGGTGTGACTGTTTTTCTTACAATACTAATGATCTTCTTTATTGTGCTTTTTTTTCTTTCTTCTTTTCTTTTAAGAAACGATTCTGTACTCGCTGTACATGGTGTTCAATTATCTGCTTATTGTAATTTATATACCTTGAGAAATGCACTTATATACAACGATGCGTATGATCGTAATCTAGTCAGTTTTGAAACAGTTGTAGCAAATTTTAGGTACGTAATATTTTCATGATTAAACTCGATTTATATAAATGTAAAAAATTGAAATATTTTAGTCGAAATCAAGTTTATAATAATACGGCGACAAATATTATTTCAATGTTTGGTTTTGATAAAATAGCTGCACCTTATCCATCTATAGAAATGAATACATTTAAGAGAAATAAAGCAGTTGGAGAATTAAATCAACCATTTTTAGATCGGTAAATTGATATTGATAGCATAGTTGAAAAAAAATTTCTATATATTTTGTTTATTATTGTTGTTTTTTAGAATGGGAGCAATTGTTGTTGCTAGTAATCCAAGACAATTGTATATGTTTAATACATTTGAAAATTTGGATAGTCGATATGAAATGTTAACAAAACCCAAATCATCGTAAGTTTAAAAATGAAGAAAACAAATTCCTCATAGACAATTATCTTATTCATTGTTTAGAGATGACATATTAACAACATCACAAGTGAATGCATCAATGAACTATTGGGGTAAAATGAATGTGAAAGATATTGATGCAAGAATTCATGATAAATACGATAATAAATTGTTATTAGAAGTCAATTATTTTCCACCTTATTTGGATCCGGGTACTCTTAGACAAGGTAAACATTAAACATAATTTATTTTTATAATTGAAAATTTTTATATCTCTCTTTTGTGTAATGATAGGAAAATGTGAACCGGGTTGGTCATTGAATGAAAATTTGTGTTACTTTTATTTTGGAAGTGTAACCACGTATCAAATGGCTGATGAATTATGTCAGTTTATGAATGGACGATTAGCACGTCGTGGTGTTCAAGGTCGTTTAAGTGTACTACGTGCTTTGTGGAAATCAAGTCAATATGATTTTAATAATGAAGCACCAGCGACAGGTGTATGGCTTGGAAAAGAGATGATGGTTAAAAATAATATTGTTTGTAATACATTTGATGATATGCAAGTCAATGATGTTAGTTGTACGTCATCAGCAGCATTCATTTGTGAAAAAGGTATGTTCACTTAACTAAATTTTATATAGAAAAAAAATCAAAATCTTATGTAATTTATTTTCTAGAACAATTATTTGAAAGTGCCCGTTTTCTAATTCGTGGTGAATTATTGATTGCTGCTGTTTGCCTTTTTGGATTATTAATACTTACTCTTCCTTGTATTTGTTGTTGGTATTGTAAATCGAAACAGCGCAAAAAAGATTCTTTTAATCGACAAAATTCTTTACGTCGAAGTATTAAACATGAAATAAGTAAAGAATCATTAAATGGAATAGCCTCACTTCCATCATCAACATTAACAAAAAGTGGTACATTGTCAACAATGACAACATCAACAATAACTGCAAATAGTTCAACAAAACAAAAATTATTATTAAATTCTTCAACAATAACCGCGTCCGATAATAGTGGTAGTCGTTTATTAAACCGTTTAAGTAGTTTAACAGATTCTTCTGATCAAGAAATAAATCCAAAAGTATTATCAAATTCTCAGATGCACGATTTTTCATTATTACGTTTACGTAATCATCAACAACAATATAGTCCATCAAAATCACCAGGTACATCGACACCAGCTATGAGTGAAACAAATTATGATACAAGTTCACAACGTGGTCTGATTGATCATTCAAGTGAAAAAAGTTTATATTCACCATTACACAGTCCTAGAAATGTGTCAGCCTCTCTCAATCGTAGCAGTCATCGTTATACTCCAATAAATAAGAATTTGACTTTAACACCACCCTCTCTTCCACCAGCTCCGCCTGTTGTTAATCGACGCTCAAAAAAACGTGAAATAGAAACAAAAAATGATTATATTCAACCCTTGGATGAACAACGTACTCGTTCATCTGCAACATCTTTAGCAACACCAGATGATTATTATTACAGTCAACATTCATCGACAACACCAACTTCAACTATAAGCCAGGGTAGTAAGCCTTCATTGTTAAATAATGATAATACTTTAATTAATCGACAGCCAATGCTAATGAGCTTCGTACAACGTCATCGTATCAATTATTTTCTTCCACCTCAAACACAAACTCAAAGTACTCAAATGTATGAGACGATTCAAACAACAAATGACGAAGCAAAACCGCCCCCATTAGAAACACATATATAAAAATCATGATCAGCATTTATTTCAACTTGCTGTGCAGATGTTTTTCTTATCAGATATTCTATACCTTTTTTTAATCTCTATGTCTCTTCTTTTGTAATGGATTTCAATGATAAAAATTGTGGTGCTACTCTGTCCTTTTTACGATCTTTCTAGACTAATTTAATAGGGATTTTTAGCAACAAGAGTTGTCCGCTCTCTTTGCTCTTCTTACGACGGAACTTCGCCAAATAATTAATCCCTTTTTTTCTCGATACATATGTTATTATAATTACTTTTTCTGTAATTTTTGATATTGATCACAAATCTAATGTTCGTTTTTATCCACAGGCTCTTCTTGCACGATGATGTGCTCTGTTATCTGCCAGTAACAGTATGTGTCCGATTGAAAGTTCTAGATCTGGTTTCTGCAGATTCATCTACAAAGAGCCTATTGATAGAAACGAACATTAGATCTGTGATTAGTATCAAAACCTACAAAAAACGTTAAAATAACATGTGTAGAGGAAAAAGCAATTGATCATTTGATGACGTTCTCTGATGACAAACGTGCCCATCTCATCAACCTCTGGTAAAATAGCACGTTCAATAAAAATGTGCAAAGAATGTTTTGATCGGGTTAAACTGTTTTTATGCTGTATAGTTTTGTCTATGTATCGAATCTCGAATCAGCAAATTTATTGCTATTTTCTAATTTTTTTTTTCCATAGCGCTAGACAAAGATTCATAGTGATATATATGCCATAAATTTTGCGTATTTTTTTTGTTTTGCATTGTTTTCAGTATATGTACAGCGAACTACTACGATTTCAACCTTCAAAATACATTCCATTTTCTTTTTTCAGTATGGTTTTTGACGTTATTTTTTAATGTTGTTTGTAGTCGATATTCGTGTTTTTTGTACATTTTATTTGTGGCTTTTGTATTTTGTAATTTTGAATGTATAAATTATTTGTGTTTGCACTGCGACCACTTGCTGTATGAAAATGCGTTTGCTCATTCCTACTTTCATTCAATCTCCACAGTTTAAAAGCATCGATGTTACTCACTAGGCATCATTTGCCAAAATCATTACACTGACCAAAAAGATAGTTGTAAATATACCCTCGCGCATTTTTGTATTATTCAGGAAACTAAGAAAATAAAGCTATATGTACAAAGTGGATCTCGCTCAATTAAGAACGACAACAATGTTTTTACTCATCGAATTGATAGTAAGTTTATAGGTTAACCAAAATCAACGCTACAGTATGATTAAATTGTATTTCGTTGCTATGATTGTAATACGTGAGCAAATTTTATGTTGAGAATGTTTTTCGCTTCTGTGGCATTCATTAACCCGAACATCAGTGGCACATATAACGAGTGGAGCATTGGTTCTTTAAAAATTTGTAATATATTCAACTTAAAGCCTTTAGAAAACGTTTTCTTCGAGAGCATGGCCCAATCCTTATTCTCGAACTAATTCTGACTGACTCAATGGTGTAAAATCCTGGTTGCACCGTCACTGAACATAACTGTTAGTAAATTGGAAAGCCTACAAGAAAAGATAGAAGAAAAGATGTTTTCGTTTTGTTTGTTTAAATGACAAATGTAAAGCAAACAATTTCTGAAGTACAAGCAGTTCTGGACACATGATTCCAAACATTTAACTGATAAAATATATGTAAGAGTAGCATGCAGTAACACTTTTGCAGTAAAAGTGCCATACAAGTTGGTTTTTTCGCACGGCTTTCGTCTTCCACTGTGATTCAAGCTCTCACTGCTAGCGATATCTGACGGGTAAAATAAGCTTACAGAGACTGAAGCTGTTTTATGATTCGCAAGTAATGTAGAAGCGCTTTGTTTAGTTAGCCAATAAAAAAAGGTTATATTTCTCTTCTGCAAGGAACTAGATTCAATGTATTGATTTGATACAACTGTGAAAAGCACGACGCTTTTGCCTATTGTAAAAGCGTTGTAGCATAAGTGGCGGATTCACAAGACTCAATGGGGTCGAGCCTCACTAGATTTGGAGGAAAAAAAATCTTTTTACTACTAAAAGCTCACGAGTTTCGGGTATTCAAAAAAGAAAGGCTTCTACATGATGTGAATGAATAATATCTCGGTCAATTTTTTAACCTTGAGATAGCCTGCGAAACATCGTTCTATAGCAGGCCAAGCGAGAATTTTTCTAAAATCCACACGACCTTTAAGAGATAAAAAATATTGAGCTTTATTAAGTTTCAAGGCGCTCCAGCACCTATGCGTTGTAGTATCAAATTTCTAGTACGAGCGTGTAACACTTTTGAGAAAATCACTTTTACTGTATCTGTACTAGTACCATATTTTTACTATGATGCATGACGATGGTAAATTGAAAATTTCACTAAATTTCGCATGACTTGATCATGATAAAAACGTTGATTCTAGTCGCTGAGCATGGCCAAAAAACGTGTTTTGGACAGTGTTGCACCGTTTCAGGGTTAAAATGTTTGATTGCTATGAGAAAAAAAAAAGGTTTAATATTTTTATTCTCTCTTTGGATTGTAGTTTAGATTTATTGAGTGGAAAAAAATGCATGCAATTGCATTTTGTTCTAGCAAAAGTTTATGTCAACGAGAGTTGATTCTAGAGAAGTAAACTGAGTAAATGCTTTACCAAATGTGTAACAAATACTAACTAATAAGACTTGTAGAGTCCTTTCACTTACGTGATTTGTAAACGTTTGAATGAACACGTGTTGTCTATCAAGAAGGAAATTTATTGCTTTCTCTTACTTTGTAAACTGAGAATAAAGGACGGCCAAACATCAGTCAGAGAACTTGGTCTGATATATTTTATTTTCAACGAAGAGAGAATGAAAGAATCTATCTTTTTAACATTTATTTATAGATTCTAATAGTGATGTCAAAATTATAATAAATAGAACCCCAATGAAGAAGACAGCAGCTACTCGCGATGCGGCGCTTAATCGTGAAACCGGTTCTCCAGTTGAAGTAACTGCTCTTGGTTTGAAAAACATCCATGATTAATAAACTTTTTGTTCTGTTTTAATTAGGTATTTTGTCGACTTCGTCCTCCACCGGAAGGTGAATCTGAGACATGTATCAAAGTATCAAGTGCCACTGAACTCGTACTTTTCTCTCCCGAAGTGAGTTGAAGAAGAAAAATCATCAATTGTTGATAATAATTTATGAGAGAATAATCTTTATCTTTAGGGTTTAAGAAACGGTATCATCAAAGAAGTACGTGTCTTCTATGAACGAAACAATCCTATTGTGTTTTTGTGTTCTAGTCTCATTATGAATTTAGCCATATTCTTACTGATCGTGTAACACAACAAGCTGCTTTCAAAGAGTTATGTTTACCGTTGATTGATGATTTAATTCAAGGCAAAAGCAGTACGCATTCTCTACTTATATTTTTTACTCTACTATCAGTTGCATAGCTGATGTATCTTTTTAGGTGTGTTGTTTACATATGGTATCACCGGTTCTGGAAAAACGTTTACAATGATGGGACCATTGAATAATCCCGGTTTAATTCCGCGCTCTTTTGATGTCTTATTCAACACAGTTGGAAATTTACTTGGAAAAAAATTCGTAAGTTTCAGATTTTTGGGTTTCTGTGTGAATGTTGCGTTTCTATTTGATTAATTGAATATCCTCATGTCTTTAGTGTAGTACAAAATTTCGATTGACTTAGACTTATTTGTTGTTTTGTCTGAACTGTTTTCTCAATATTCTTAGTTGTTACGTTCTGATAGACAAAATGGTTACGAAATTTTAAGTGAATATGATATAATAACAGAACGTTCACGAAAAGAAATATTTACAAAAAATCAACGAATTAAGTAAGCTCTCTCAATCTTTCTTTCTTATACTTCAATCAATTGTTCTTTTTATATTTCAAGGCCTGACATCATTACTAGCCAACAACAGCAAGTTCAAAGGACATTAGATACCACACAATTATCAAATTTTAATCAAAACTGTTTATATTTTGTATTTGTAACATTTGTTGAAGTTTACAATAATTATATTTATGATTTGTTTGATGATGATATACTTAATAAGTGAGTTCAACTCAGATGTGGGCAACTCTGGCTAGGTACAACTCCAACTCCGAGGGTCTCAACTCCGATTTGAAATCTATTCGTTCTTTTTCCTTTCTGCTTTTTAATTCGTTAGAGATGTGAGGTGCATCATATGTTATTATATGCTGAGGACACGTTTATATCTCTCGCTACAAAAATAGATAAAAATCAAACAAAAAGAACTCTGGCGAAGAAACGGAAATGAAGTTGAAGAGATTTTGAACCAAAGTTTCAGGGTTAGAGCTGACAAAATCTGTCATTAACGCAACTTCAGTCGTTTAAAAAGCAAACTCCAACTCAACTCCGACTCCGCAAAAAAAGACAACCAACTTCGGAGTTGAGTTGTCTATCTCTGGTTCAACTCATAGATTTTGCGTTGTCTGCAAAAAAAGTATGAAATTTTTGTTTTGTTTTATAGAGCACCACAATCGAAACAATTACGTGAAGATGCTCGCGGACGTCCATATATTAAAGATGTGAAAGAAATTGAAGTTCGATCATCAGAAGAAGCCATTGAATTACTCAACATTGGCTTAAAGCGACGTCGTATAGCACATACACAATTAAATACAGAATCAAGTCGATCACATAGTGTTTTATCGTTACGTCTCGTACAATTTCAAGCGGATATTCCTCCAACCTCATTAGTGTGTTTTAGTTTCTACAAATACAAATATATATTCCAACAAATTTCACTTATATTTAGACACGAGAAGATTTAATGGTTAGTCAAATACACTTGGTTGATTTAGCTGGTAGTGAACGTGTCAATCGTGCAAAAACAGCTGGTGATCGTGTCAAAGAAGCCGGTATTATTTATCTTTTACCTTAATGCGCTCTGAGCTAACAGTGACCTTCATTTTTATAGGTAATATTAATTCATCTCTGATGGTCTTGCGTCAGTGTTTTGAAATATTACGAGAAAATCAAGCCCAAGGAATAAATAAAGTAATGTTAAACAACTTTATTAACTACTAAGTATTCTCATGTCTTTGCCTTTTGTTTATGAAGATGGTTCCTTATCGTGATGCAAAATTAACATCATTTTTTAAAAGTTATTTTGATGGTGAAGGCAAAATTCGTATGATATTATGTGTTAATCCAGCTGTTGATGGCTACGAAGAAATACAAGTAAAATTTTAGCTGAACAACACACTTGCGCTACTAGCTTTACTTTGTTTAGTCTACTATTTTGTTTTTCCTTTATTTTGATCTTATTGTACTCTCACTTCGTTGAAACCCGATTTTCCTCGAGTTCTGTCTGTCGATTAGTGATAGATTAACGCACATATATGTTATATGCTTAGGTATTAGAACTGAGCTGTACTAGTTTCCAGTACAACTGCAGTTTAATTTGACTTCATTCACTTTATGTGACTTGAAAAAACTTTGATAGAAAAAAACCAACTCCTGTCACTTGTCTCGATTCTTTTAAGGCTCATTTTCATTCCACTCATCCTCCTTTTTTAGCATGCACTGAAATTTGGCGATTTAACGAAAGATGTTATTGTTCCACGAGCACCAGCACCCATCCCACTTCGAAATCGAAATATACTCCGTGAAATAGCTAATAATGGACCCGATGCTGTTCCTAATCAATCACCATCACCCATGGTTTTTCAAGAGTTTCAGTAAGAAGAAGAAACTTAAAGAGATGAATAAATGTATAACATGTTTTGTTTATGCTATTTTAGTTCAACAGCACTTATTGCTCCATTTCCGCGACTTGAATACTCGATCGAAACAGACGAAGATCCCATTAATAATTTGCAAGATCATTTAACAAAACGAATCGAAGAACGTCGTCGTTTAACTGTGGCAAGTATTTTTCTTAATCATTTACATTGACAGTCTTTAAAAACTCTCTCAATTTTAGATTATCCATGAACAAGAAGAATATTTACGAAAGTATATCTTAGAATTATCAATGGAATATGATCAATGTTTGATTGAACATGATGAATTGAGAAAAGAAAATGAACAACAATCTAAAACAATTAAACATTTACAGACACGTATCAAATTACTTGAAAAATCACAAAATGATTATGTTAAAACAAATAGTAATTATGAGAGAGATATTAGAACATTGAAAAGTCAGGTGAAAAATAACTGACTATTAAATTATTTTCAATAATCAAGTTTGAATTTGTTTACATTTAGATGGAAGAAAAAATGAATGAAATTAAACAGTTGAAAGCTGATCGACGAAAAGATAAAAACGATTTTGAAAATAAAATGCGTGTAAAAATCATGGATGTTGAACAGCAACATGTATGTCTCTTTATGTCTGTAATTATACCACGTTTGATTAAATATTCTGTTATTTTAGTTAAATGAATTACGAAATAAAGAATTGCAAATGAAAGAATTAGAACGACAACATGAAGATAAATTAAATATTATAAGATCAATGGCGAGCGGTATGTGTGATCAAACGACATCAACAACTACTACTCGTATAGCACATGCTGAATTTGCACAAATTCAAACTAATGTTCAAGTGTACGATATTGAGTAAGATATTGAATTTCAACTCTCCTTTTACTTTTAAAAATCGATGTATTCCTTAGAAATAATAATCATCCGACAGCAACTCAATCACTTGATATGATTGATCGAATACAACAATATAATCGTGTTGAGATGATTTTACCCCGAAGTACGCCAATTGAACAAATTCCTATTATTCACAGCGATTGTCAGGGTCCAGTTGTTGCACATCCACGGCAACAACATCGACGTTCGAGATCTACTAGTGAAGTTTGGTTTGATCATAGACCGCAGGGAACATTAACAACAGGTAATCAGATGGACTTTGCAAGAGATATGAAATAGGATTCATTCGGCATCTAGATCAATTTTGGCTTTTATTTGAGAAACCCTTCTTCAACCGCAATTCAGCAAGAAATTAGGTGGACAACAACCTGAAAAAGATGATATTGGTCGAACAACAAAATACGTATTGACACATCAAAATTTGGATAGTAACGGTGAAGTTGTTACAGATTTAGTTAAAGTAGGGATGGTTGTTTTACCATTGTCCTATTCACTTTTTTTTTGCACATTTTATCGTTAAAGGGTGATGTACTACATTCTGTTGGAGGTGGTGTCAACGTTATTTTCAATGATATTGAACGATTGACATGTCAATCACCGCCAAATCCGTTAGTAATCAAAAAACGAGCCAAGAGCGCAGAACGCTTATTACAAGAAGTAAGGAAAAGAGAAAATATCCCAGTATCAAAGAATCACCTTGTTTGTTTATTATAGACACGTACTCCAAAATCTTCTTCACGTCAACCACCAGAGGTTCCACCAAAGTGTGTATTGTATCTTGTCACTTAACAAAAATTTAATTTCTTTTGTTTTAGGCGATTTCGTATTTAAACAGCGTGTCCAAAAATTGTCTGTCTTTTTTTCCTGTAATTTTTATTGTATTTATATTGTATAGTTAAAAGTCTGCTTTTTTATGGTACACATACATTCTTTTATTTTGATGAATTTTGTATGTTTTTGCCTTGGTTGTGACAATCAAAAAAAACTGTATGTATTTTTTAAATTGTGGTGACAATCAAATAGAATAAATGAATGATACAAAACGAGTTAATTGTCTCTGAAAAATCAGTCAATCGTCTCGTTAACCCTTTATGCTTGATCGTCCCTTCCAGAGGACGTCACCATAACTGCTAGAAAAAAGTAACGCAATGCTAAATCAAAAATTTTTCAATCGAATTCTTTTTGCAGCGTAAGCTAACACTCTATAAATAATGATTGCTAATAACAAAAAGTTTTCATCAAGTCTAAACAAAGGTATACACGTTTCAAGTTTGATTTGTATGATTAAATGCCGGGTGTAAAGGGTTAATTTGAAGTAATACTTGCAAAATTATTTCAATACGGAAAAATATCGCGTAATTCATACTTCTATAACTAAGGAGATTTGTTTTATATTTTTCCTGCTTTGTCAGCATGAAAATGCAAATAAATGCACATCAATACTTTTTGTTGTGTAATTTTCTTTACTAAAGTCTTTTTCTTTCTTCTCTTTTCTCTTCATTTCTCGTCTGTATTACTCATCTCTATGATTAATATTCATCATATCTGGGCATTACAGAAAATACTATATATACCCCCATTCACAGTGAAAATTTTATTTTTCTCAATCGAAACAAAGCATAAACACTACACAAACTAGTACAAGCATCAAAATGACTCAAACATTGATTGTAAAAGCCTATTATGATGATTTAAATCAAACTCAACCAGAAATTCGACGCTTTGAGGTAGGTTGACGTGAGCATCTCTACTCTCTTCTTCGCTCACACTACATGTTCGATTTTGGTTATGTTTTAGGTGAACATTGCATCGGAAAATGATGTTTATCATGAATTAGAAGCTAAAATTGCTCAACTGAATCCCGAGTATGTTATTGGTCAGTTTTCGTTGCAATATGTCGACGAAGATAAGGA
>CAJNOQ010000827.1:0-40454 GCA_905250885.1 Didymodactylos carnosus
TGAATCATCGAGGAAAAATGGTTTGATTTGTTTCTTTTGTTGCAAATCATGCTAGTTCATCGATGGCAATCTGAATAAAAGTGCTGTACCAGTTTGAAAAAAGAAAATCTTCAAAAACGTAATCGACGACAATATATTAGTGAAATAATATGATCAGGTGAATTCGACCCTCGAAATGAACGAATAAGTGATGTAAAATGTTGTCAAATTCATGGACTTGTGAGAGAAAGCGTAATCTATGCATAGATTTGATGTGTCGTGTCCTGATGCCCGTGTTTACAAGTTGCTTATATTAAACACATATTAAAGAGGTAAGGCCTCGTGCCAACACTCACAGCCGTGATGACGATAAGTTGTGCATGTGGAACTCAGTTCTGCGTGCCAGAGCGGCACTTATTGTATACTATAGGAAATTTTCTGTCTACTGACATTTTAACTTGAATGAAAGCTCGTGAGGGACCATTTTATTAAGAGGCCATAATGTCAGTCGTAGTGATGAGTCGAATGTATCATTAACTTTGTTGAGCGTGTCAGAGCGACTAGTGAATAACTATAACTATACTTTGAGTCACTCATGCCGTTCATTGCGCAAGACTTCAATTCCTCTTTGGAAAATCCCACAATGACGGAATTTTTATTCACAAATTGTATATATAGCTTATTACTGCTATACTCGCTGTTATTTTAATAGAATCATATTCGCAATAATGTCTCGATATATGAAGCAACTAGCTTGCCGTTTTCATCCCGAGAGCGTTTTGATTGAAGACTATCGTGCGGGTGACATGATATGTCCCGACTGTGGTCTTGTTGTCGGTGATCGAATGATCGATGTCGGTTCGGAGTGGCGAACATTTAGTGTGAATGATGGAGACCAAAAAGATATGTCGCGTGTGGGTAGTCTCGAAGAGCCGCTATTTGACGGTCTTGATAGTTTTGCAACAGTAATGAGAGATCCTAGTACACGTGACAAATTTGGAAAAGGGAAATATAGAAGTGAACAAATGTCAACAAAAGAAAGAGTACTTCGAAATGGTTTTGGCTCAATTCAAGCTATCGGCGCAAAAGTAAATTTAGAGAAACGAATAACTGAGCGTGCTAAAGTTATCTTTAAACAATACTATGAACAAAAACATTCAAACGGTCGGAACTATGATACTATTGCTGCGGCATGTATTTATATTGCGTGTCGAGAACAAAAAATGCCCAGAACATTTAAAGGTGAGTGGAGCCGAGTAGTGTTCTAGGTACAGAATCGGATCACTTGGTCAAAGTTCCTCAGCATTTAGCGTAGTTCTTAGCCGTTTTTGATTCGACAAACGAGCTATTGGATATCATGATAAAGTCATCCCTTGTCTATCAGCTAATAAAATGTTTTTGTGAAGATCCCGGTTCCTTTTTTGAGCTGTACTCAGACAAAGGAGAGCACTCTAAAAGTGGGTCGATCTGACTGATCCATCTAAATACAGGGAACATTTTTAGTTACAAAATCTCTGATGTTTTTGGACAGAGATTTCTGAAACACTCATTCTGCGTTTCATTACCCATAACATATGCGAAAACTGCATCTCGCCAGTTCAAGATCAACAAGCTCTGCGATCTTAAGCACTTTGATTGACGTGTGTGATAATCTCATCTCACATTAAAAAAGTTAAGCATTCTAATGTGTTTTTCGGTATCAATTTGACCAAGTAACCCATACGACCAAATCTAGAGAAACTATCTTGTGATATTCACTATGATATATTTTAGAAATATGTGCAATTTCACATTCATCAACGAAAGGGATCGCACGTTGTTATAAACAGCTAATTGAAACTTTATCAAAAACACCCGAGGCAACGGATTTGAAAAGTCTTGTGCCACGTTTTTGTAATCATCTTGGATTTAAGAAGGAAAAGTTAATCCAGAAAACTGCTCAGCATATTGTAGAAAAAGCATCAGAACTATGTAATATACAAAGTCGATCGCCAACAGCCATTGTTGGTGCCTGCATTTATATGGCTGCGATTGCGTGTGGTGAAGAGAGACCATTGAAAGACATTCAACAAGCAACTAGTGCGACGACTATACGTCAAGCATATCAGATTCTGTTAACAAAAGTCACAGAACTATTTCCACAAGATTTTCAGTTTAACGTTTTACCGTCAGATTTTCCTACTTTATCAAATAGAAAAGCGAAGATCACATAATTGACGTCGAACTCGTCGGATAAAAATACGAAATGTTTGCACATTAGATTCCAGTTATATTAATTACTTGAAAAATAATGTATTATAGCCCTATTCATTGTACATATGATGAACTTAATATTTCAAGAGAGAAAAGAATAGCAAGAACTATTGGAATAGCTCAATTCTCTTGTCTATTTGAATTTTATAACATTTTTCGGATTGTGCTGCGCTATCTTGTTAAACAGTCTGATACTTTTTCGTTGCTTTTCAACTACTTAGAGCAACTGAACTCTAATAGTAGAAACGTTCTGGTCTCATCTAGTAGGCTCCTTTAGATAATTTTTTGATCTTGTTCTATTTCTATCTGACCTTTCTTATTTCTGTTTTATTTCTCGATCATTTTGTTTGTATGCTTTTTCTCTAAAAAAGGAATATTTTTACTGTTTGATGAACATAACAGTTCAGTCATTGTAATTTTTTACAGAGTACTCGGAATAAAAGTTCATTATATAATCATATTTATTCAGTTGTGCATTGATACAGGAGACTTTGAAACGATAAATTCTTGCACTTTTGGTTCCGTTGCAGTGTTCTGAGCGCATTAAGATTAAAAGACACTACAAATGTTACTGTCGGTGTAGACTTCGATTCCTAAAGGGTTTTGAATTAAATGTGGTCTACGTCTAATACACTAGCGAAGTGGAAGTTTTATGCTCTGCAATTCATGACCACTCAGCTACAGTGTTTTGATCATTCGTTATGGTCAAACTTGGTGCATATACAGCGGGGAACTAGTTTATTTCACGAAGCAGCGGATAGAACAGCGAAATGGTTAACGGACGGAAACTCATCGAAAAATCAAAAGCTTGGGAAATTCTCATTGACTTAAAGAAATAAATCCTGATTATCTAAAGTAGTTGTCTTCGTCCAACTGATACCTTTTCATACAATCCCAGTATGCTGTCGCAAGTCTCTGGCGAGTTTTAGTTGACGTTAAAGTGTCAATTGACAGAACTGTCCTGATATTATTAGAAGTGTGCCGCTCTGGCACGCAGAACTGAGTGCCGCATGTCCTTATCATGACTGTGAGTGTTGGCACAAGATCTTTTTTGTTTTGTTTTTCGTAACTTGTTTTTGTTTCAAAAAAATACTTTATTACAAGAGAAATGGAAAGCGCGTCACATAATATCTATTCTCTAGAAATAACAAAAACAACTCTTATGTATCGGTTTTTCATTTTGTTTCTTCAATCTAACTCGGCCAACAGATAAACGCATAAGCGTAGAAAAATTCAAGAAAAAAAAAGAGTTTGTTTAAAAAAGTTTTAAAGAAAAAAACAAAAATGTGCGAGAGAGCGAGAGAGAGATACTTATATCTGAGTAGAAAGACAAACACCGTAATAGCAGTATCATACGAAAAGAGTTAAAGTTCATGATGTTAAATTTGTAAATAAATAAGAAAACCAAGAAAATTATGTACACAAAAGGCATAAAACGCAAATATATAAAACTATATTAAACATAGTATTGTCAAACACATTTAAATACATAGATAAATTCATCGCGATTGATAGATGAAGATCTGTGAAAAAATAAAACCTCTCTTCATTTATTTATTTGTTGTATGCTCTGAATAATAGATTTGACTTCTTCAAATAACGACCATGTTCCATAATCAGTACTAAATCACGCAAATTTGCACGACAAACACGCTTACGAGTTGAAGCTTTAGTAGATGTAATTTCTGGTCCACTTTGATTTATAGCATCATTCGTTCCATTCAAATCATCTAATTTTTTGCTTTTTACGCTGACCAACAGCTGTCAGAGCTGTTTCATGCGCTTCTTTTTGTCGTTGTTCTTCAACTTGAGCTTGTTGCATCTCTTTGGCTTTTTGTTTTAATTTTATTGCTTCCGGATCATTTGTTTTAGATCTGCTTTTAAGTGCTCTAAGAATTTTTTCTTGTTCAGCCTTTTCTTTTCGCTGTTTTTCAATTTTATCGAGTTCTTCTAGAAAGCGAATTTGTGCTTTTACATCGCCGATTTGCTCATACGATGAATCATTTTTCATTGCTAAATCACATCGATGCTGTGTAATTAATCGATCATGTTTTTAATCTTTCTCGAGTGGCATGAGATATCAGTGTCAGAGAATCCTCCGACATTTCTGGCATTTGTTTATTACTAGCTAATTCTTCCGCTTTCCGTTTTAAAGTTTGAATAAAAAAGTCTATGAGAATTTCCCAAGCTTTTGATTTTTCCATCATATCTCAACAGTCATTTAGATTTTGAATGGTGATAGTAGAATCTACCACGTTTGACAGAATGGCCGAGTAGAATTCAGCAGTAAAATGTTGCCAACGCCAAACATTTGTGGCTCAGATATATTTCTATCTTTTCATACACAATTCGTGTTCATTAAAAATGAACGATAACAACGTAAAAGAGAATAATAACAGCAAACAACAGTGATAATTCTAATTCAGTATAAAAAAAGAATAAAATTCACGTTAACAAGTTTGAGAAAGAAATAGAAAACATCGTTGGTTCGGTAAAGAACAATGATGCACCAAACTTTGCCTGCACAATGAAGGACATAATGGGATTGTAATTAGAATTTAAAATAGAAACCAATAAACGAAAACAAATTTCTAATTATTTGGTTTTTTTCAGTCAGACTCGTCTTGTTTCTCTTTGTGTTTCTTTTTCTTTTTCTTCTCACTTGTTGTCGGTACGGTTTCGCTTCCATTAGCTGGAGTCTAAATGAAAGTACAGGAATATCTACATAGATCTCTTTAGATGCCATATGTGTAAGAAAAATGCACTGAGTAGATAGGTCATTCACAAGCTAGTAATATGAACGAAGTACTTTTTGCTCAGGTGATAACTTGATCCGTTCTACTTTCATGTGGATCAAAAGGGCTGTTCTAGCAAAAAGTCATGTTAATAGTACACTTTTGTAGGGGTAAATTTCACTCTATATTAGTCAGTTGAAAAAAGCAACGTCTTTTTGTACAGCAGAAAGGCTCATTTCATGTTTGTCATACAAAACACATGTTTTTAAAAGTATAGTGTGAAAACTTAACTAAGGATTATTCAATAGACACTATGACATAATTCGAATCTCACTTCTGATTAGCGGCGGTACCAGGAATTGTAGCCAGGGTGGGCACAGCCCGACTGTACTCGGAAAAGAAAAAGGGTAGTGTTTATTTTTCCCAACCAAGTTAATTTCCCTCTCTACCTACGCCGCTCTTAAACTTTCATACAGACAAGAAAAGCCACAGAAAAGAAAAAAAAATTTTTCAGAGTGGGCTCAAATGGTTTGAGGGTGGGCCCACCCGTGGTACCGCCACTACTTCTGATGTTTATCCATGTTTTCTCGAAAATTGTACATGAATAGAACCAGCTGTTGAAAAGAGAAAAGGCTATTTTGGACAAACGTATCCTTTTTCCTATAGTTAACATTAAGCTCTTTTCTACCCAAGGGAAACGAACAACATTACTTTGCAGAAATGTCCATCAACTGTACCTGCACTTCTTCTGTTGTATCGTCTATATCCGCCTTCTTCTTTTTCTTTTTCTTTTCAGATTTAGTTTCATCAACAGGCGACGCTACACTTTCGTCTAAAGGTCTCTATAAATCAGAAAAGTTGTTTTTGTTTAACCAAACTGCACTCATGAGAATGAAAACTTACCTTCTGTACAGTGCTTTGTTGATTGCTATTAGATGCGTGTTGTGCACTAAAAGAAAACAGAATAATGCGGTATCTGCGATGATGACAAATTTATTTTCTCTTTTGTTTAAAAGCTTTCAGTAATGGACAGAATTCTGAATCGTTTATTCATCTCTGCAAGCATTTACCTTACCTAACATCATACAACATATCTCTCCAGTTTTTAGGTGTTGTATCATTTGGTTTTCCGTATTGTCCGAGTATACCTTCTTTGATCATTAATTTTTTCTTCGATGCCTATAAGAAAGAAAGCAGAAGAATTAACGACTGAATGTGGTCTGTTCATAGCACACTCCTTATACTACACTACTTGAAAATTTTCGATCTCCTCATACTCTCTGAAATCGTTCGATGATGACCGCTGACTCGCCATAGCATTCATAGATCAATCAGGCTATACGTGGAAAATATTCTATATTGGAAACAGTTATCATATGAATTTACTTACAACTGGTCCATAACCCCATTTTCTTGGATATAAATCGCGTTCCATAACAACTCGTTTTATTTTAGCTGCAACACCATGATCGCATGTCGACATGGTCGCTGTTGTCATTAAAGCAATGCCTACAAATAAGGAGAAAGCATAGACGTTTTCCATAAGAATTTGATACCGAAACATTTTCCATAAAAAGTTTATTATTTCAGTTCACAGACGGCACTAATATTTCTTTATATTTTAAGCAGCACATGGACATACCAAGTGCAACAGCTTCTCCTTTGGTTGTACATATCACAATTTGTTCATCGATTTCTATTCCATCTTCATAACGTAATACACCAGGCACCAATAGTTTTGCTCCGTAACACACAGCATTCACCTGAAAAATATCCGAGAATGAAAATGCAAAAAAAGGCAACACAGTTTGTTTCTTGTGTTGATGTCGAGATATAGAATAACTTCAAATATAACTTACAGCACTGTCTTTGACTATAATTCGTTTATGAGAAACTAATAATGCTTCTAAGGGTTTAATAACTCGTCTCAAATATGTTTCATCTTTGTTTTGAGCATATGCGTATTGAGCATCAAGTACATCATGCATTGTAACCATTCCTTCCTATGTAGAAAAACCTACATACAACGATCTATTTGTAAAAAAAATCAAAAAATGTTCTTACCGCTTCAGACTGAATTCCCGATCTCACACGTCGAAGTTCCTGCATAATGCCGCCAACACCCAATAGTAAACCCATATGGACACATAATGTTCTAATATATGTACCAGCTTCACAACTAACCCAAAATATTCCTAAAACATTAGGGAAAATAATCTATTAGAAATTTTACAACAATTAACTACGTATTAAGTAAGACAGTTTTTTCTAACTATTTTGAGATTAGTGAACGCGGAAAATACCATAAACTTTTAAAACGAAGTTTTTCTTCGCGACATACTAATTATGCTATTATGTTCAACATAAACGATATAAACTAATAGAAGATAAATCGTTCTACTTTCACCAATAATAAAACCTACCAATATTTCGATTTTGATCGTATTCTAACAGTTTACTTTCATAAATTGTCCGAATTCTCAATTGGCGTTTAACAGCAGCGATGACTGGTGGTTTTTGAAATACAGCACCAGTCAAAGATTCAAGCGTCTATAAATAAACAAATATAAAATAAATTATTTTCAAACAAATACAACACTTACTCTAGCAACTTTTTTAACATCATCAATAGGTGAATGAAACCTAACAATTCCAATGTATTCTTTTCCAGCACTTTGTTGTGATTTAACTAAACGTGTAGCTCGCTCAATACAAACAATTAAACACCCGGATACTTTTGGATCTAGCGTGCCTGAATGACCCGTTTTTGTTATTGGTAATATTTTTTGGAATATACGTTTTACCCACGCGACAACTTCATGAGAAGACGGATTCACTGGTTTATCCAAATTTATAAAACCAGATCTAAAATAAAAAGTATTCACGTTTATTCGCAACAGTAGTATATTGCAAAAAGACAATTTATACATTGGAATGAAAATCTGTTTGATACATCAACTGTAAAGGTGCTATATTTTAGAAAAAAGAAAGAATCCGTAAAGACATATCTTAAGATAGATGTACTAATCACTCAGCCCGTATAATTGTTTACGCAACGCTGCAATCTATTCATATGATAAAGGAGATTGCATAGGGAAATTACGTACTTGACATAATCTTCAATGGAACGTTTTAGTGGTGAGCAACCAGATGGTATAGCTAATTATGAAAATCGAAAAACAGTTACATGTTATGATTCTGCCATTCGTACATGAAAACTTACGCGTATAGTGGTTCGTCCGAACATTAAGTTTGTCGAAGTTCTAAAACAACAAGAATTATTTATACTGAAGAACAAAAAAATTACTTATCTACCTTGAGTAATAATGGCCAATCTGACGTATTTAACGATCCAGATTTGTCTGATGGTGCAAGAAAGAATTGACTTTTATGTTGAATATCCTTGAACAGAAATAGAATTTGCAGTTCCAGCAAAATATTCTTTATTAACTTTACTTACAGCAACAGTGTTAGTCATAACCAATAAGTAATAATAATAAAAAGTAAAACTATCTTAAATGGAATGATCTAAGTGTTCAAGTATACCAGTTGGATATAACAAGTGCAAAGTGACCAAGATGTATGTAATCCAAATCGTTAGGCCACCAACTGACCAATAAACAATTGCTGTCTTTCTTACAGCAATCAATTATTGTTTCTATAATTATCTACTCCTATCAGAGACCAAAATAATGAGAAAAAAAGCGAAGTATGTTTGTGGCCAAATCGTGCGAAACAGTGGGTGCATTTTCAGATCTGTTAAGAAATTAAGAGTGTGTGTATTCTGGAAATCATTTTGTGATTAGAAGTGTGACTTTAGATCGAAGTTTCCGCGTGTGAAAGTTATCTGGAAAGAAAATGAATGCTTTAGTGGATAAGCTAGGGCCTTGTAGTGGTAGAATGCTTTGAGAACAACTTACACAAAAAAACAACTGGAATGGTAGAAACCGCAATACCACAGAGATACCTGTGGTTTTGTTTTACAAAGAATAATAAATAAATAAACACACGAAAGAGAAAGAAACAGTATAAACGGCAAATCACTATTTTCAATTGATAGAGTTACTTGAACTAACCAATAAATAGGTCAAGACCTAATTGATGGAACACCGTAGAAGCGAAACTTGAGCGATTTTACTTTAAAAAACTACAAAGTTTATTTATGTCTACTGTTCTTTGAAAAAAGAGGCGATATCCTTCATCCGTGAGTCACTCGTACTATCAGTGATCGACAAACAGGTGAATATTTCTTTGTACTAATAAACTTCCGCCAATCAATGACAGATAAACACAAGTATGAATTAAGAGGTCAGGATATGCTATGTGTAAAAGTTAGATGTAATCGCTATCAACTGAGCTCACGTCGGTTGTGCTGCCTCAGTTGTACTCTTCACGCCTGGTTGACTGTGGCCGAATCATCCTATAATGAGATGTTATACGATGGGAGGAGAAAATCATCCCATGAAATGAAGTTCGTCATCAAATCTCGTAGGATCCACTATCGAAAAACTTAAACGTGGTCCGACCGGAGGAAAAAACTTTTCGGCCGAAGTTGATTCGACTAAAAGCCTGGCCCTTGCCAACCTCTGGCTCGAACCAGTATTAATATAACAAATTGAGTCGAGTAGTTGACAGGCGAAACATATAATGCAATCAATCGTTGTCGGTAGAATTGAGACTAGCATCTGACACTTTGTTTCCATTCGATGACAAATTTTTAGCACATATTTCTTTTACAACATACGCTCTTTCATATTTTTCTTTCGATTTCCGGTAATAAGAATTATATGTTGCTTTTATTCAAGTAGAATAACAATGGATATTCTCACCTCGCCTTTTCAGGGATGTCAAGTTTCCCAAGTAAAAATGATTTTTTGGGTTATTTATCTAGACTCAGTTCCACGTGCATCTAGATGTACGGGAAACTGAATGTAGATAAATAACCCAAAAAATTGGATCGTTTTTGCTTGAGTTCGACCTTCCCTCTAATAAAGCAACTTTGATCTGGTTTTTCTATGCCTCTACAGAGTTTACACCACCGTTGGACATACCACACGAAAGAGCACATCGAGTAGTACAAATACTAATATTGAAAACTTATCCTAGTGCATAGTACTTTTTACAATGGCAGGCCAGCTGTCACAAAATGGCCGAAAATGAAAAAATACCACTCAGTATTTCACCTTTTCTGAAGGCAAAACAAAACAAAAAGTTCTTGCACTATAGATACAAATGAAGTTAAAGAGCTGATTAATCCAATAAAAAAAGTATAAGGTCGACATCTATCTTCCTCTTTGAGTATGCAGCCCATCTTTGAAGATCTTTTTTTAAAAACAGTCAGGCCCCATAGCATAAAAACTATACAGTAGAATTTTTTTGTTTTTCTCCCATTTGTAGAGTACAAAATGGCATCAAAGATATTTTTGGCCCGCTTCGTTTTCATCGTCTTTACCCGATTCACAAAAATCAAAAATATCGATTACTGCTTTAGCAAAACTGTCAAATCGCTTTTGACGTAAAACTTAGTGGGCAATGGGTAACCGAGCATGCTGATTCCGAAAATGACGATGGTTTTTGTCAATGCGTCTTTGAAGACCCCGGTTTTTGAAAAACTGGGTTTTCGCAATGAAAAACTTTTTTGAACAAAATTTTTTTTGATCCGTACAAATGAAAGCGCATGTTCTAAAATCTACGCAAAACTATTTTTTAAGATTTTGAAACGGTTTTGAACAGTTTTTAAAGGGTCAAAACTTAATAATACAGCCAAAAAACAGCTTTTTATTGCGCTACGCTTTTATGACCTTTTAAAAACTGTTCAAAACCGTTCCAAAATCTTAAAAAGTAGTTTTGCGTAGGTTTTAGAACATGCGCTTTCATTTGTACGGATCAAAAAAACTTTTTGTTCAAAAATGTTTTTCATTGCGAAAACCCGGTTTTTCAAAAACCGGGGGCGCCAAAGACGCATTAGCAAAAACTATCGTCATATTCGGAATCAGCTTGCTCGGTTACCCATTGTCCACTAAGTTTTACGTCAAAAGCGATTTGACAGTCGGGGGCCTTCCCTCGTTAGGCAACAAACGATTGTACGCACACTAGATCCTAATATCCTTAAAAAGTTCTTGCCTTTATAATGAAATTACATCTCTACCAGAACTGATTATATAATGGAAAAGAATCCGTGTTAGGACTGTAAAAGTTCTCATTACGTTGCCGTTAAAGTAACGATAACTGCCTTTTCAGTTAGTATTAAACCAACAGTATGAAAAGATAATTACCGTTACTTTAACGATAACTGCGTTTCCAGTACCGTTGAGAAAACGGTATTTATGATAACTGTTTCTGTCTCCTTATTGTTCTGGATTTCTCATAATCATATTTTGAAAATTAAGTCTATGCAAATAATCGGACACACTAGAAAGGTGCCCGCTTCCCTTTTCAATGATTTATATCTCGATCCATAGAGGATATCGAGTTAGTAAAAACTCTAAAAGGATTTCAGCCCATGATGCTTTGTTCAAAAGCTAGAGCAGTTTTTCTATTTTTTCCTACCGAAATACGGAAAAATTAACATAAATTCATATTTCTGTCAATAAAAGTAGTTAAGAACTTAGGAAAATTGTTGTGAAGCTCTACTGGTCAAATTCATATTCACTATTCATATTCATAGGCACTTTTTTAGAAGACAATATAGGGTAGCTCTATTACCACCGCCGGTAGTGTCAACAAGAAGCTATTGCCACCACCAAGAGGTGTCAATTAGGGCCACTGACACCATCCGCTATCAAGCAAAATTAAAGAGTAGGTGGTGTCAATAGAGGCCTGCGGGACCAAACGTTTGTGGTCCCGGCCCCGTGAAGAAAAAATTTTTGATTCCGGTCCCGATCCCATGAATACTTTTTCAAAGTAGCACTGATAGTTTGAAAGTCAGCGCGTTGTAACGTGACTCATGGAACAGCATGCGTGGGTGGTACTAATTAAAGACTTTTACAATTTTCTATGAGTTCTTTCTCGTTGAACTGGTGTCTACATATAAACAAGCCCAGAAACTAAAGAATTTTTATGCTCTATACAAGACTATTTTCAAAAAAACCTGATCCCGGTCGAATTAAAAGTCCTGTGAAACCGGGACCGTCCCGCAGATCTCTAGGTCCCAGTTCCTGTCCCGTAAAAAAGATTTTTCTGGATCCGAGTCCCGTAGAAAGTCTCGCGGGACTGGGTGGTCCCGCAGACCTCTAGGTGTCACCTACGGCTATTGACACAAAAGAGTCACAAAAAGTGTTTATAGTGCATTTTTTGAGTCCAACAAGCACTTCTATGTCACTTGGAGCAATCAAATTTTTTCTCTTGTGTACAATTCGGTTTCCGTCCCCAATCTAGCACCGTTGATGTACTCCTCCATGTCACCACTGACTTGAGTAAGAATCTTGAAAAAAGAAATAAGGTCATAGGGATGGCGTTTGATTTCTCAAAAGCATTCGACATGGTACCCCATCTAAACACGGTAGATGGGTACACCATCTAGACAAGGTACCCTACTTCTCACAAAACTGTCCCTAGCAGGTATCGATGGGCATTCCACCAGTAGTTCAGCTCCTATCTCTGTGAACGGAAACAAATTGTTTCCGTTAACAATAAACGATCCAGTTCAGTATCTGCAGTCTCAGGAGTCCCCCAAGGAAATATATTAGGTTCAATCCGTTTCCTCATTTTTATCAATGACCTCCCCAGTATTTTCCCTCCTTTAACGACTGTTTGTCTCTTTGCTGACAATATTTTTCTTCTTGTCCCTGTGCACGATTTTAGAAATTTAGTAAATGCTCAAAATGACCTGGATGCGATATCTGACTGATGTGACAAAATGTTAGTAAAACTAAACATCGACAAGTGCGTTTTTATGCCCTTCTCAACAACTACACCGCCTTCTACCCTAGGAAGTTCGCTTTTCTTATCAGGACAGGCTCTGGTTAAGGAAAACAATATTAAGTTCTTAAGAGTTTTTTTCACAATCTAACATGGAAATTTCATATTTCTAATGTAGCTAAAAAGTGTAGACAGATGTTAGGCGCAATACACCGTACATTTAACAGCGCAAAATCCTCTCTACGTCTTCACATCTTTGAAACGTGCATATGCCAGTCATGGACTATTGTTCTGTTGTTTATGATACTACTGCAAAAATGCATTTACACCCACTAGCTTCTGTTCAAAAAAGTGGCAGCCAGAATAATCTGTAAGGAATATGAAACAAGCAGTTCATTACTGATGAACGAATTAAATTTTCCTGATTTAATTGAAAGACGAAAATATTTTCGTTTGTTACATTTTCACTTTTTTGACGACGACCGTGAATGGTCGAAATATCAAGTTTTGTAGAATAAAATTCTAATATTAGCTGCAATTATCATGAAACTATCAAATCAAAACCGTAATTTTATAATAACTAATGAAAACTGACCTGGAGAGACGAAACAGTCTGGATTTAAACTTGAAAAGATGTTTTATATCTAAAACTAGGTTTACAGTTCTTTCCTTTCGACTCTGGGATAGTGAGTGGATGGAAAACATTTTTTCATACAGAAACTTTTAAGTTTAGAATCAAATAAATCAGACTTAAATTTTGTCATGGGGATTTTTTGCAAAAATAAGTTTGAGACTTTAAGCGTCTCTTGTAACAGTTACGGTATATCACAACAGAAACATTTTCAAAAAACTATGGGACAAACACAACGGAACAAAAAAGCCCGTAAAGTTTTTTCACAGGACAGACGGGTTCGGGACAACATTATTCACTCACTGACTCGGGTTTATGGGTTCAGGGCAACAGAAAACTTTCTCCTGCAGGACTGTAAAACTTAGACCATGGTTTCGCTACCTTAAATTATTTTTCACTACCGTAGGCCTTTTGGATATGAGTTACTTTGATCTTTGCGAACCCCACACCACACAGTTTGACCAGGCGCCAACACCCATGCAAATCGAATGCGTTTGAAGAAACGCCCACAAAAAGTGTAACAAAATTTATACTGTTTTTAACTTAATTCACCAAAAGCGTATTTAGCCAACACTGATGGCAAATGTGGACTCTCCATAGTCGATTACCTTGTTCGCAACAAGTTGAATCCGGGTATTCTAGAAAACATTTTCTCAATTGTTTTGCAAAAGAATTTTCTACGAAGTTTCTGGAGAGGACCAAGGGCTGAATGAGATTGAGAAATTTTTCTAGAGTACCCTTATTCAAAACTTGTTGCATACAAGGTAACCGAGTATGGAGAATCGGAATCTTCAATCAGTTTTGCTACTTTAAACATGCTTTAAAATTTCGCGACTGAGTTGATATGCAAAAGACTTTAGATTAGTTAAGTGGAAATAAAGTGAGAAAAGGTTCGACATATTCATTCAACGAAAAAAATATTTTTTTCTCTCATCTTGTTATTTATTCTCGAACATAAGAAATGAACTACAATAACCGAATATATACGGCAAATCGAGATAATCCCACTGTATGCCGGATTCTACACGGCGATTAAAAAAGCTTTAATATTGTTGAGCGAAAAGTCGATTAAAATAAAAGATTTTGGAGTGACAATATAATGTTATAGAAGTAATATGATAATTAATAAGTACTAATAAATAGTAAATCTATAATACAAGAATTTGATAAAAGTGAGTTTCAGACTACTTAATAATAAGATCTGCTATATACAATTCATTCAATTGTAGCACTGTGTTTGAGTTACGGACGGTGTTCTATTCTGAAAAGACAAACTGAATACCAAATCATAATCATCGTAACCTCGGTGAACACATCTAATACATTTGCACATTCAGAAATTTTTTTATAAACGTTTTATTGTAGATCATACTGATTTTTCTTCTTGTTTTGAAAAAAAAATTGTTGGACTTTTTGATGAAATCTTGCTTCTGGCTATTCTATACAAAAGTGTTTTTTCACTAAAACTCATGAGTTTTCTTTTTAGAGATTATGTTATAAGGTATGCTATTCAAAAAGACTTTTAAAACTATTGAACAGATTGTTTAGCAATACTGAAGTGACGAGATAACCCTATTGTGTTGTTCTTTCTCTTTTTCTGCTATTTTACAACGAAACATGTAATGATGTTTTACTCTATATTTGAACACAATATAGATAGTAGAAAAAAATACAAAATATTGCAGGAAAAAAAAGTAAAGAAGCTTACGATCAAATTTGATATATTATAGAAAGGACAGGTAATAATAAATGGACGAAAAGGGAAGAAAAAAGTATAAATTTTGATCAAATTATTATTTCCTCCAGAAACGTTACACTATGTATATGTTTTAGAGTTTTTCTGAATTCTTGATGTTTATTTATTCTTCAGTTTTCTTTTTTAATTTTGAAAGTGAGATATGGGATGCGGATCTTTGGCAAATCAACCAGAATGTTCAATTTCAGCAAAAAATCGATTTACACAGAAGGATATTCAAATTTTGAGAGAAACATGGACAATCATCAAAACTCATTATGATATGAAAAAACTAGGTGATGATATAATGAACAGGTATCAGGCGAAGCATATGTTTACAATTTTTTTTTTTGCTATGATAAAGAAACATTTCGTATTTTCGAGAAAAAGCTTTATCTAAGGTACATAAATTCGATTGAAGCAAAATAAGTATTTTTCTATTAATTTGTAGAACTTTACAAAAGTTACCATTAGTGGAAAGTTTCTGGAGAAATAGTGTCATTGTGGAAGGAAATAATCTTAATTTTGGTGAATACGATTCGTGTCTGAAAACGGATATGAGTTGGAAATTAGAGTTTCAAAATCATGGACTCAAGTTATTAAGAAAGTTGGATGAGGTATTATTACTGATTAATGATGACACTCTATTAAAAAATACAATTAAACAAATAACAAATATTCATTTGAAGAATGAAGTCAATGCTGAACATTACACAGTAAGATCGACTGTCTCATAGTTTGACTATTCGTTTAATTAATACAATAAGTTATATGTCACAATTTTTAGCATTTTCTTTGTAAAAGATTTTGATTTCATTTAAAAACACCAGCTAGAACTGAGGAAATTTAAAATTAAGGCAGACATTCGCATAAAGATTTTTCTTGAAAAAATGGATCAGATATTGCTAATTTTTAACACTAGAATGTCCGGAAATTTTCATGACCTAGAACGCCCAAAGCGGTCATTTTGACCGTTACTGTTTTTTTAAATTTTTATAATTAAAAATGATTTTGAATTTAAAAATGAATTAAAAATTCTGCAAAAAAAAAATTTTTGGAACAAATTAAAATTTATGGCATAATTTATTTTTAAATAAATTATATGCAGTTTTATTAGGATAAAAATCAAAAACGGTCAAAATGACCGCCACGGGCGTTCTAGTGTTAATTATTTCACAATAAGCACAATGCTGATTATTTAAGAGCATATAGTGATATGACTTCTATTATTTCTTCCCTTTAGATTATTAAGGAAATTATTGTTGATTCATTTGAATGTCGACTAACCGGCATGAATTATAAATTCAACAGCAAGCATAGAAAGATTTGGAATATGTTTATAGAATTTATAGTCGAAATTATGATGGACTCTACGACGTCAAAATGAATGGACTAAGCACGAAATCAATAGTATCTAGTGCTGTGGATATACTAACATTTCCAAATGAATGTCGATTCTTACTAAATTAACTGTGACTGTTGCTCATTTCTTTGTAGAAAATATTGGTTAAGAGATGTGATACACCAGTTATAGATTTCTTCTTCACTCAACATACAACTAGTATTCCAAATTAAACATCTCTATAGTACTGTATTTTTTACCCTTTTTTGTTCATAAAAAGAAAATTGCATCAAGAAGAGCAATAACAACAAAAAAAAGTATGTATAAGACGGCAGAAAAAGAAAAACGAAAGAAAATGACGAACAATGTCAAATAAAAAAAAATCACGAAAAAAATGTTCAATCATAATAGCAACAAAAATATAAGACAAAAAAAGCTGATAAAAGAAAAATTTAACATAATTGGTAATCGCGAGTATATGTTGTTCATTTTTGTTAATAATAAAACTCAATGATAAGAAAGAACCGGACAGTGAGATGTATAGATAGAAATAAAAAACAATATGGTCTTTTTAATGATTTGATAGTTGATTTTTACGTGGATGTTGATATTTCTACATTAGAAGCATGATATAATTGTATTTGTTGATTATTACGTTCATTTGTAAGTGAAAGTAAGGCTAATTTTTTTTCTTCATCCATTAAATCTTCATTTTGGAAATCGGGAACATATAAACATGGATCAATTTGACGTGGAACTGGTTTTATTTCTGTTCGTAATTCTTGTTCGATTTTGTGCAAAGTAAAACTGAAATTTAAAACAACATAAATATCAAGATTCAATATAACATCAAAATATCAGATAAAGTTCATGTGTATATTTTATAAGAATAACGTGAAAGAAAACATCCAACTCGGAAAGAACATTCATTTCTGCTCTGGTGTTTAAGAGGCGGGCAGTATTATTTTGATGATACTCATACTACTACCCATAGTGTGAAATATTCTATAAAATTATTCGAGTACTTCTTTAATTGGACAAAAACATTTGTTTAGTATTCAAAGCAACAGGGATGTTTAATGAACTATCATATCGTTCGCGAAAAATATACTGGCATAAAAAAATGTCTGCTGAATAATTTGCTTAATATTGGAACACTGTGGCTGATTTCAGATATAACTTTTAGTGTTTTTCATGCTTGCGCCCATCTCGAAGCCCTAAAACCTCATTATTTAAGCTTAGAAATTCATTTTGTCTGCAGCAAGTAAACTTAACAAAATTATTGAGACGATTATAACTGCATATATTAAACTCTACTCTGATTTAATAATACTGGTCGAAAAATCTGTACTACTATGTTTCTAGTATTCAATTTACCGATCTTCATATGTGACAAAGTTAATAGCAATACCAAAATGACCAAATCGACCTGATCGTCCAATACGATGTCTAAAAAAGTGAGAAAAAACTCATTAGTTGTTCAGTTATACGCCGTGACAAAACTTTTAGTTTACAAATATGTTTCAGCCATTCGTGGAAAGTCAAAATTAATAACAACATTCACGGAGTCAACATCAATACCACGAGTTATTAAATCTAAAGTGAAAAGCGACATCTTTCGTTAAGAAATTGATACGTGCGCAGTAAAACAAAACTATATGGGAACAAATTAACAAAAAATCAAATCTCAAGTGGAATTTTCGAGTTTAACGATCCAAAATATAACATAGAGCCATCTTTTTCAAAAAAAAAAGATAAGTAGAATCATTTATTTCTTTTTTCATGCCTATTCAAACATTAATCAAATATCAAATTTTCTTACCTGAACAGACAAGATTTCTAACTTTTTGATTTTGTCTAAAATCATGGAATACTTGATTTCTTGCTTCTTGTCGCATTTTTGCATGTATGTAATAACTTGAATAGCCCAATTCTGCTATTTTTTTTGCTAATAATTCTACACGTTGAGTCGAATTACAAAATATAATTGATTGATTGATTTGTAACTAAAAAGTGATTTAAAAATTGTAATAGAACGTTACATAAACACAATAATCATTAATTACTTTCGAAAATAATGTATTAAGACAATGAACTTTTTGTTTTTCTTGAACAAATGCATAATACTGTGTAATACCTTGTAATGTTAATTCATTCATCAAATTTATTTCATACGGATTTCTCATATAACGTTGCTAAAAATTTATGAATAAAAATAGCAAAAATATTCTTTAGTATAACTATATTTCTACTTACAACAAATTGATCGATTGAAACAGGAAATGTAGCTGAATACAATAATACTTGTCGTTCAGCTGGTATATACTGAAATAATTGTTCACACATTCCTCGAAAATCTTGTGAAAGTAATTTATCAGCCTATAAAATAACAAATAAATTATCTTTTTATCAAAAAAGAAAGAAAAGTAAATGTTATACTTCGTCAAAGATGACCATACTGCACAGATTTGTATTGACCAGATTTTTATTCATTAAATCGTACAAACGACCCGGTGTAGCAACAATCAGATGAACTAAAATAAAAAATAAAAAACCAGATCAGCTTATGATTGTTCATAATAAGCAAATATGGGAAGAATTTTGACAACTAACGAATGGTTGCTATGCCACCAATTATATCTAGATATGCACCGGGTCGAACTACTCGAAAAGTAAAGTCTGTTTTTTTTCTGATGGGTGTTATTCTCAGGCCTCCACATTAAAGAGGATCCCATACTTTTATACTATTTTGCATGTTAACTTCATTTTACATTCTAAGTACAAAGTGAAATTTTTCTTATGGCAAGATACTAAAGCGACATAAGAGTTCAGATTACTTGTGTAAAGTGTAAAATGAAGTTAACATGCAAAATAGTATAAAAGTGTGGAATCCTTTTTAATGTGGAGGCCTGAGAATAACACTCATCAGAAAAAAAACAGACTTTAATTTTCGGATAGCTCGAACTCGGGTAACTCGAAGTTCGGTGCATACCTAATTACATCTGAAAGTGTAGTCATGATGAAAATTTTATACAACAACGTACTACCTCAAGAAACTCATTAAACTCTGAATATAAATAATCAAAATCGTACACCAGATAGTAATTATTAAATATGGAAGCTTAATTTTACCTTTTTGTGCTAATCTTGCAATATCGTCTTTTAAATTTGTACCACCAGTTGTCATCATTATTTTTGTACCAAGATGTTTTGATAATTGTACACATATTTGACCAACTTGTAGGGCAAGTTCACGTGTTGGTACAATCACCATTGCTAAAATATAAAATAAAACAATAACGAACGTTAGATACAAACAATATAAAGTTGTAGAGTTGAAATCACCTTGTACATAATCTTTGCTCACATCAATTTTTTCCAATGTAGGAATTATATAGGCGCCTGTTTTACCAGTACCATTTTTTGCACGAGCTAAAATATCTCGTCCACTTAATGCTATTGGAATTGCGGCTTCTTGAATTGGTGATGGTTTTTCCCAACCCTTTTCAAATATTCCCATTAATAGATCACGTTTTAAAAAATAATCTTCGAATGTATGTCCTTTGGTCGCTGTTACATCCTATAAAAAGATAAACAATACAATATTAACACTTATTATCAAAATAAGGCGTTCTCTCTTCTTCTACATTTTCTTTTTTTATTATTATTTTACTTTTGTTTTTAATCTTGGATCTTTTTTCGGAATTTGAAGTGTTGCTTTCCAATCTGTGTTATCAGTCAGATTACTAGAAATAAAAATTGAAAAAATATTGAAAAAATTAGCAATTAGTTAAACTAACTTACTGGAGACGACCCGATCCACCATTTGACAGTGACGTTGTTTTTGATGATTCGTTGTCTGAGTGTACATCACTCGATCCGTTCATATCAGGTGTTGACATCTGCAAAGAGCAAAGGTTCCTTTTTTGAGAAGAGACAATAATCATTTAGATCCAACAATGATAGATACCACTTATACACTAGTTTGTATACTAACTATATCTGTCAATCCTTTATATGTTCCAAGGAACTTACTTTAAAAGCACTAGCTTATTGGGCTGTACAGAGATAAAGCTGCTGCAAATTTGACGAGATGATACGTGTTATCTAAAAGATCTATTAAAAACTGCAATGGGAAATAAATAATACCACATGTGATATATTATATAGATCTTTGAGACGAGGCCGACGAGTAGAAAATGCTTTTCTTTCATTTGATTCTTTCTTTTAAGCATTTTCTTCAACTTCCGTACGTTTTCGCTCCATCAAGGGTTCGAAAACCTCGTTTGAGAGGCTCAGCGTTAAAACATTGAAGAAAAATAAAATTTATGCTGAAGAATTGGATTTTCAAGAGCCGCACAAAACGTTAATCTGTAGATCAAGAATTTTTGAATATGCAGTGAAAATCCTTCTAGAGGTCAGCAGTTGAAACTGATTAGTCTGTTTTTGAAACCTATAGTAAGTCGTTTTGTGATTGAATGAATCATCATCGTCCTCATATTCTTCTTTTTTCAATTGATTCAAAAGTGCACAAACGGCCAAGCGTATTTCGTTGCTACGGATTCCGTAGATTTTTTGCAGGCGTTTTTTCTTATCTTAAATCCATTGCATAAGAATCTCATTCAATAATTATCCATTCAAATACATGTGAGTTTGATAGATTAAAAATATACTTGGACTGTATTAGCGGTTTGAATAGATGCGTTCTGCACTGATACTGGGGCCTGTTTCTTAAAAAAACTTAAGTAGAAAATCTTACTTAAGTCAAAAAAGACAAAGACTTTTTTGGACTTAAGTCAGATTTTCTACTTAAGTTTTTTTAAGAAACAGGCCCCTGAACTATCTATATATCCTTAAGAATAGTGTCAAAAATAGCTTCGAACCGCTTGATAAAACATTAAAGATTTTGCCATGAGCAGCCTATAATGTATTGTAGTTATTTGAAAGTTTTAATTAACGAGTTTCAATTGAAACCATGAAGAGAATAATTTCTGCTGTATGTTACTCTGTTTTGATTTTTTCTTTGGAAGATAACTACTAAGACAAAAGGAAGAGAGAAACTCACTCGTTAATTATGAATGAACAAAACGGTGGCGTACATGGAACACCATGCTTGCCGGACATTGACAATGATATTACTGGAAATGAGGATTTTATTGAAATGCCAGTGAAACAAAAAACTGCATTTAAGAAAGATCATTGGAATAGTAGCATTTCAACAAAAGCAAATGAAAAAGACTCAAAAAATGATGGAAATTCGACTACCACAACAAAATCAGATAATATTCTTATTCAGTCAGATAATTTGAATCTTCAATCGTCAGAAGAATTTCCTGCACTAGGTAAATAGTTTTCTTTTATATATAAAAATCAAGATTTAACTAGTTTTTATCGCTTGTCAATGGTATTTTTAGTCTCTGAACTTGTTATTGTTGTTGATAAAAAGTATTTTGTTTTTTTTTTCGTTTAGAATCAAACTCATTTATTCGAAGAAAGAAGCATCATTCCTTATCATCGACAACTCCACCAAAACTAATGCCCTCAAATAACCTTTCATTAAATCGTCCTTATTCAAACTACAACAATTATTCGTCTACATCTTATAATTCTTCGTCTTCTGCACGTTTTCATTTTTCTACGTATTCTTATGAAAGTTCATCTCCGCCTTATTCCGCCAAACAACATCATCATCTACGCACCCATAATCAAACAATCGATATACCATTATCATCATTTGTTAATAATCATTCATCACAAAAACATCATCAAATCTCATTAGAACATATCGATTTACGGATAGCTGAAATAATTGTACTCATTCATACAAAACGAGAATATGTTCACATCGATAGTGTAGAACGAGAATTATTTCGACAATATGATGTAAGAGAATGGAAAGAATTAAATTCACAATTAGGGCAGAATCCATACAAATTGAAAAATTTATATAATTTAGGTAACATTAAATTGAATTTATTCTAAAAATTCGACACTTTCAATGAGACTTCTATTATATGTATTTATTTTTTATTTTTATAGCTAAAAAACATCAAAAAATCAAATTATTTTTACAATCTTATTCGTTTCTAAACTCGCTGTGTACATTACATGAATTAGATGAAATTCTAGCACAATTATTTTCAAAAGAAAAATATGATGATTTATTACTGGGCCCGTTACAAGAAAATCTCGATGTTATTAATTATTTTCAATTTCCGAAAAATCGTCCTATACCACAGTTAAAATCTGTTAAAATTCTTGAACTTTTATATCATTTTATTGAACGAGAACAGTCGTGGCATGATCATGTGGATTTCAATGGTTTTGTAAATGAATTAATGCGTATGGTTAATGTAAGAACAAGAGAAGAACTCGGTTTACGAGTTACATCATTTCCATTTCTTTTTCGAGTAAGTACAAGACACACAACGAAGTACAATGTTGAAAGAGCTATGATATTCAGGTAGAATGTAGCTAAAGTATGGTTGTTTATTTTTAGACATTAAAAGATGTTCGTTTTCGATTTGGTTCAGCTATTGCAGAATATTCCCAGCAAACTGAAAAAAATCTAGTCAATGAATATATTCAAATATTACAACAAATTAAAGATGATTTTAAAAATCAAATTGGAAATGAGCATGAACGTAAACTTTTCTATTCTAAAATGACTTGTTCAGCTGTCATTGATCATTTAGTTCAAATTATTGAAAAATATCTTGTGTGTAATGGACAGTCAGAAGTTTTATATTATGTTCAATTATTCAAACAACATAAACCACTTCAATGTTTATTTCACTTAGCTATCTTATTAGGCAGTTATGAACAAATTGATGATATAATACCGCAATTGAAACAACTCTATACACAGTTACCGATACAGCAACAGCAACACTACTATTTACAGCAATATCAACCTCAACCAATAAATTCATCATGTTTACAACAACAAGAACAAGAACTGCGTAAGGGTTCGTTCTATTTTCTCTCACTACAATGTCAAACATGATTTGAGCACAATTCGTCATCTATAGCGGAAAGTTCAATTTAACTTTAGCTTTTTTAGCTCCCCCACCGGATCGGAAACCTATCTCAGCCCACGTATGTCTGATCTGAACCAAACTTTCAGAGAATGTTGACCATGTCAAAGTGTGGTAACGAAATGTTTTCCACTTGCAACTGTGCGTGGGAGGGCACCACAACAAGGGCCAAAAATAGGCGTCTACCACGTGCAAGAATTTTCATTCTAACTAAATGATAGAGAGCTAGAGCTGTTTTTGTTTTGTAGTAAACACATATGGTTAGGAGTTGACAGAGCTCGTTTTTGAATTTCTCATTTACTGATTTCTGGTGCTTAACAGAATTTTAAAATCCAAAAAATCCTTGGAAGGTTTCTTAGAAATCCTCATTTCTATAAAAAATGGAAGCATAATTTAAAAATCGGACTCTGTCAACTCCTACTTACCGGTGTTATCTACAAATTAAATAAAAGTTTTCTTTCTCCGATGTACCGTTACGGAGAATTCCTGCACGTGGCGAAAACCCTGAAGTTAGAAAGCAGTCTTAAGAAAAACGCAAAATAAGTTTTGATCGGTTTTTTCTTAAAAACTCTTTGAGCGTCAAATAATTTGTTGATATTTTGCTAGGGCCTTAAACCTTATCCTCTTCCCCATCAAAAATCTATTTTCAACATAAAATCCTGACCAAACTCTCGCAGAATGTTAGTCTCAGCCAGATTATATTAGGATAAGCATTTACTCTTTCCGAAATTATCTCAAACAGGATGGTCAAAAGGTAGGCGTTACCATTTCACAGATTTCTTCTCTATTTTAAGTGCCTCAAGACTTGAGTTGGCCTTAAAATAACGATGTCATGACTATGACTTATCAGAGTTGGATTTTTGATTTTTTCTCTCAGTTTTAGAGAAAAAATAAACATTTTCAAAAACAACTGGCAAAGCGTTTTTTGAATTTTTTTGAGATAAAACCTCTAGGAAGAATAAATAAACAAAATTTTGCGAATCTAATTCTGTTAACTCATAGCCACAACGTCGTCATTTGAAGACCAATCCGAATCTGGAGACATTTAAAATAGAGAATAAATCTAGGAAATAGCAACACCTACTTTTCCCAGAAGCACTTATGAGAAAAACGAAAACCAAAGTTTAGAATTTTCCAAAATTGATTTTTTTGGCGACGAGTGGCGCAGAAATTAACCAGATTATTATGTGCAGAAATATATGCAGTATATCCTTGTGGCGATAAACTGAATAGCTAAAAAATCATTTGTTTGCCTTGAAACCCTCTCAAAACCCCTTAAAAACCATCGCCTAAGTAAAAAGGCTATAGTGCGTTTGAAAGTACACATTTTGGGCCATAGAAAGATATATAAATTGCAAAATCGCCTTTTTTGATAGTGAGACCTTACGGATACCACTCCCCCCTCCCACAGTGTGCATTTTTTGCGTAGCAGGCGGTCATGTAACTTTTTGTGCTAAAAAACGGGTTTCTTTTGCTCAAAAGTGGCTGTATATCACTTCAAAAACCACCTTTAAGAAAAAAAAGCATTTTTTGAAAAAAAATTGTTTTCGACGAAACACACCTCAGGGGATCCTCACCTACATTTTTTCGAGAAAATGTTTTTGTTAGAAAATATATTGTGTCATACATCATCTGATGCAGTTCCACACGCTGATTGCGAATATGCCATTAGTTTTCAATGGAAATGCTTTGGTGTCTGAAAAAGAGGATCGAGCGTGAAAATCAAGGCTTTTAGGACGTTTTGGAAAACCTACCATTCGGTCTAGAAGCGTCGGCGCTAATTGGCGCTAACTGTGTTGATATGTCATATATAAGACAGCATTCCCTGAAAATTTCATCAAAATTGGAGCTTCGCTAAAGTTCGCGAACGCATTGCATCAAACACACCTCCTGGGAAAATGCGCTAGAAAAATGTTTTATTTTTTTTCTCCAACTTACAAAGCCCAAAAATAGAAAAGTTTTTTACCAATCGATAGCGCACTTGATGCTAATTTCGAATATATGTTTGTTTGCCCAATAGCTATGTTTGATTTTTTAAAATTTTTGCGTATAATCCGATTTTCCGATGGACACGGGTTTTTTGTGTATAGGATTTTCCTAGCTTAGATAAGTTCTAGGACATAAAAATTTTTGCCATTAAGTAGAGCATGTTTCAAAGTATATTAATCATCCTTAAAATTACTGAAAAATCAGCTTTCATTTTTTCATCAAAACCCGGCCTGGATGCACACTGTGGGGGGGGGCGGGGGGGGGGGGGGGGGGGGGGGGGGGGGGGGGGGGGGGGGGGGGGGGGGGGGGGGGGNGACTCTGTTTTGCAGAGCACTTGCGGCTATATCTCTAAGAAAACTCCGCGGAAAATTCTGGAGGCACACTGTGCCCCCCCCCTCTTTTTTTGCAGAAAAATTATGATTTTGAGCTGAACATAGTCTAATGTAGAGGAAAGTATGGGCTATGCAATGAGACCATTCCCAGCTCTCCATGACCTTCCTTGACGTTTACGTTCAGAGCCTAGAAAATCTCAACTTTTTTGGTTCGTAAATCTTTCTCTCCTTTCCTATATATTCAAATTTTTTTCTTATATATAGCATGATAGAAGAAAGTGTGCTCTTCAAAATGAGATGTATTCCAGAATTTTCCGATGAGTTTTCTTAGAGATATAGCCGCAAGTGCTCTGAAAAACAGAGTCCTGTGTATAGTACGTGTTTTTCTTACTATACGTTTTTTCAATAATTCCTTCAATTGGCACGCATTATGACTCCTCGAAAAAAATGGTCCGATAGAGCTCAAAATTTTACCACAGATACTTCAGACCCTATCTCAGGTTCGTTTTTTTCTAAAAGCATTTTCGACTTCAACTTTCGATGTGAGAAGGTTTTTAAAATGAAAAACCGTTTTTTATATGGGATTTTCAGTATTTTTCGTATATCTCAAGAAGGAAAGCATTTTTTTCGAAAAGAATAAAAACGAACCGGAGATAGGGTCTGAAGTATCTGTGATAAAATTTTGAGCTCGATCAGACCATTTTTTCGTGGAGTTATAATGTGTGCCAATGAAAACTGAAGTTTTCCAGAAAACCCATAGAAGAACACGTCAGAAAATTCTGGGCAAAAATACGTCGATTTTCTTTTTCGATGTTCTATCTCTGGTATAAATTAGAACCCGACTCGACATTGGCTTCCTTAGTTTCCGACCGGGTAAAAAAAGAGGGGGAGGATACCCTTAAACAATATTGTTCACCACGATCAGTTAGATTAGATTCATTTTTCTCGAAATTTTAGATAGTAACGATTTATCAGACGTAATCTCTTTAAAATTTTCATTTTTATTCTTTTATTTTTCAGCAGTTGGAACTGAACAAGAACAAGATTCTTCTTGTCCACAACAACATTATCACAGAACGGTACCATTACAAGAAATATGCCGACAGATAACTGATTTTTCTCAAAAAACGGATGGTACACTAACACTAATGAATTTAATGTATATCGAAAAACAAGTGTGTCAAAAATATCAATTAGAACAATTTAGTCAATTAAATTATGGTGATTTCAATCACTTTTTATACAAATATCGTAGTGATATTGGTACCAATCTTGAATTTTATCTATATAAATCCGATTGTGGAATTAAAAGAATTGAATTATTTCGATTTGTTAATAAGTTTTTATATCGTTCATCAACAGATGATCAAGAAAAATTGAGATTGATTGAAAAAGTTGTTCTAAATAAATTTAAATTACAAAATTTGGGACAAATTGGTTTTGCGAATATGAAACAATTATACGAGAAAACATTACAATTTGAAGAAAAATCAACAATGAATATTATACAGTAAGTAAAAATGTTGATATAAAGTATTTACTCTTTCATCTGTTTTCATTATTTTTTTTTTTCTAGATATGAAGAAGCATTATTACAAAATGAATATTTACAAACACTTGACGTTTCTATTCGTGGACCATCTATGAATAGTGATCAATTATGTTCATATTTAATACAATGTCCAATATTACAAGATTTAAATTCATGGACTCATTGGAATCATCTCTTTTTAAAAGAACATGGTTCTTTGAAAGATTTCTTATGTAAATATTCTTATATTCTACAAAAAGACTTAATTTGTTTGGAATTAACAGATGGCCAAATGATTCGTCTATATTCTTCATCCGATCTATCTAAATTTGAACAAGAATTACAATTAGAAAATTTAAAACAAGCTGCTTGTCATTTAATATCATTTTTTTACAGAAGTGATGGACAATATTTATTAAAAAATAAAATTATAACCTGGCTATTAGAGCAACGTTCTCTTGTAAATATGAATAAATGTGAACCATTACGTCCATTTCAACTTGTATTAGAATTTCTATGTTATTTACCATGTTTATTTTCTCAAACAATTATAAAAACATTAATATTAGAAACACTTGAGTATGTCTTTGAAGAAAAATATGGAAATTCTAAAGTTATTCTATGGCAATTAACAGAAAATAATTTACAGAGACGTTTGTACTTGGAAGAAATTGGACTAACACTTGGCATTGTTGAATGGACAAAAATGTTAAATGATAATATTCAAAAATCGATAGATAAAACGGCAAACTCTGACCAAGAAATAACAACAATCACAAATATTGAAGAAACATCTGTGTTTTCGTTGAATAATAGTAATGACAAAGACTTTAATGAACAAGAAATATCTGAATTAAAGGAAGAATTTTTAATAGAGAAAACTGGTATGCATAAATACTCATATACATTAGACGTGTAGGTGCCAAACTTAGTATGTTCAATGCCGAGTTTACGGTTCGAATAGTGAGGCCCTATATTTGCGTTTGGTATATCAACTATTCTTATCTATTTAGACTCATTGTTGAATGATGTATCTGTTGCTGAATCTGGTGTGGCTATGAGCGATGATCATAATCAAACAAGTTTAGTAGTAGATGTAAACAATGCACAACAATCGAGAAGAGATTTAGCTTATTGTCATATTGATGACATTCGTTGTATTCGATTTGGAGAAAATAGCGGTTTAGATGGAACCGGTCGGTTATTAGTGGAAAATTTACAAGGTATTATTGAACGAAGTTTAGAAAAATTAGCGAATGATTTATATTCTGAACAAACACATTTTGTTTTGGAATTATTACAAAATGCTGATGATAATCAGTATAATGAAAAAACTATACCAAAAGTAAAATTTATAATAACAAAAGAAACAATTTTATTGTGTAATAATGAATCGGGATTCACAAGAGAAAATATTGATGCTTTATGCAATGTTGGACGATCAACAAAAGGTATTTTAATACGAAATTCAAGAATTGTTGAATATTATGCCGTTTAATCTGCTGTATCTTTTCCCATTTAGGTAAACATAAGGCAGGTTATTCCGGTCATAAAGGTATAGGTTTTAAAAGTGTTTTTAATGTATCACTTTGTCCAGAAATTCATTCAAACGGTTATCATATTTGTTTCGATGCAAATCAAGGACAAATTGGTTATGTGTAAGTATCATATGTTTAGCGTGAGTGTGAGATTGGTTTTTCCTCTTTATGTAAATGTCGTTGTATCTATTTAGAAAGCCAACATGGATGTTTACGTATGATTTATCATGTGAATCGGATTCTAATTGGGCAACATATATAAAATTGAATTTAAAACCAGAAGTTCAAGATAATTTAAAACGTAAATTTCAAGATATTCAATCACCACTGTTGCTCTTTTTACATCGTTTACAACAAATTGAAATTGTTCATGAGGATCATTCAAAAGTATTTACACGCAAAGATCATAGCAATGATATTATTGAATTATGTGAATTAGATTCAAATGCAGAACCAATACGACATTATTGGCTTGTTATTAAAAAAAAACTGGATATACCACAAGAACTACAAGTATATCGTTTGTTTGTTACTAAAGCTGGTACTTCTACAGATCGATCACTTCCCTACCACTACCATCACTCATTCTCACCGCTACCGGCGCTCACTTTTACCACTAGGGAGGTGATCGATCTGTAGAAGAACCCTAACGCTGACATAGATATGAATATAACAAATGATCCTAAACTTTCTGGATAATTCTGATATAGAAAGGATTAATGTTCCTGCAAAAAAAATTTTTACTGTCACTTATTCGGCACCGGTGTGCACCAGTGCCAGAAAGATTTTCAAGTTTTGCACTGATGCGAATTGATACTTTTTCATTGGCAGAGGTGTGCACCGCTGCCGGAAAAGTTCCAAATTATTTTTCAATCACCATTTTGGTTTGTCGACGTCCGTCTGTATAAACACTACAGAATACTTGTAATGTTTCGAATGCCCTTTTGACTTAATTTCTTCCTTCTCGTAAGAGAAGTGCTGAGGCAGTGTTGCACGATTACGCGGCTTGTCCACATAACTCGGTACTTCGCTGATCAAGTTTTTGAAAAAATTATTTTAGGGTAGAACTGAAAGAAGCACATCACTAGATATAGTTTTTGATGCTAATTACGAATCTTACATTATTTTTTTTAAAAAGTTAAATTTTGGCGGCAAAACTCCAGTTTTACGTTTTTTGAAAATTGTATTTTCAATTTCCTGATCTAGACACCTTTCCTTAAAAAATGGAAGATCACACTAGTCGATAGAGAATTCGATTCACTACAAGATGGTTTAGACTCAAAACAAGCTTTTTAATAAAGTTTGAAGTTTTGAGATTCTCGGAAAATTTCTAAAGAAGTGAATACATTTTTTCGACTTTATTTTCATTTTAGTCTATAGCAGATGCCAAGAACTACGTTCGATGTGAAAAGCAAATCCTTTGAGCAATGTTTAGTGCTCCAAAACTTGTTGAGAGAAACGTGTGTCACAGCGTCACGGCGCTAAAACACAATTATTGAGGGATGGGAAGCTCATCGGAAAATCTTTTTTTTAGTAATCAATAGCTCGTTTCCTCCTCTACAAACTTTGCTTCAGACGCTTTTTATTAGGTCTTCTAAATTCGGAGCAAATTAGCTTTTACTGAGAAGAACTTCGAATTTAGGGCCTTTTTTTGTCACAGCGTCATGCACCGACAAATGGTTCTAAAAATTCGAGTCTTTAACCAAATACCTTCGTTTTTATATCGAAAGTAGAGTATGGCGAGCTGCGTTGAATGGCGCAAGAATGAAGTTTCTAGCTCATATAGTTTTTGAGAAAAGCTCAATTTACTGTGTCAAAAATGTCACAGCGTCACGCTTGGACAAGCCCTACGGCATACCAGTGTAGTACTGGTACATATCGGTGCTGTACTTTAACTAATACAAAAGTAAGAAAATACAACTATAATAAAGAACTGACTAAATAGGTTTCAATGCGGCACTGAATTTTACCAGTGCAGCACCTTTTTGGCATATATATATCGGCACTGCCTAGCACGAGTGCCAGTCGGCATTTGCTGGGCACGGGTGCCAAGAAGGGCCAGTGATCGACGGCATACCATGCGCACCGGTGCGCACTGGCAGTGCCACATTGATTTTTATCAGTGTCGCACTGGAATTTTTTTTGTAGGGGTTGGCGGCATGTTTATTTGTAGTAAAAAAGCAAAAAAGGAGATATCGTTCAAAATACTTTGAATCATCAACTAAAACAATTTTAATTTAGTTTAATTCTACAGCCGTTTATCAGTTACTAGAGACTCAAACAGAACTCATTACCGAAAGAATCAAGAGGAGATACTACGAGCAGTTTTGACCTTTCTCAAAGGTCTCGTCAGGTGGCTTTCTTCGAGAAAGATAGAGTCAATACACGACCAGCAGCACAACTCCGTCCACACCGTGCGAGGGTGTTACTATTCCTTGTTCTCATCGAACAAAGACTGATAACTTTCACACGATGAAAATAAAACACAATATCACTGGGTAGTGCACATATTCTGCTCCTCTCCATTAAGTATTTCTTTTCATTCTACCAAAAATGATTCAAACTTTAACATAAACTGTATCTGCTAACTTTCACTCAACAAACGTTGAGACAAATGTGAAAAGCAGAAGGAAGCCACCTGATGAGACCCTTGAGAAAAGTCAAAACCGGTCGTGGTATCGTCTTTTAATTCTTCAGAAATAAATTCTGTTTGAGTCTCTGTTGCGGTTGTAAGCGGTTGTAAACCTAAATTAAATTAAAATTATATCAAGTCGAGTTTCACATTTCATACAGCTAGAACAAGTTTATATACTTTTTCTGTTGATTCCACCACAAAAATGGAACAATTTTCACATGTATTATATATCATATTGTTGTTTTAGAGTTATTACTATCTTTTTATGTCGAAATGACCGAATTTTATTACTTTCAAATTCAGAGAGATCTTTTGCAATGGTGTCGCTAAACATTCTCTTCTAAACATTTTGGAAGATTTTCTACTATTCCTTGATTATAGCATCTTCACTTTCTGAAAAAACATTGTACATTGTGCAGAATTTTCTTAATGTACATTTTGTGATTTCAACACTCTACTTTAGTCCAATTAAAAAGACTTTTTCCAGAAACTTCAGATTTACAGATTATTATTTATCATTTTAAGTATGATTATTCTTGAATATGTTAAAAATTTTCTATTGTCTCTTTGTTTTAGTCAAAATTACGTGATATAAAATCGGATATTATTTCAACAACTGTTGCATGTGCATTTCCATTAGATTATCTATCTGATTGTATAAAACATCCTTATTTTCTACCACCAACTCAACCGGTTTATGCTTATTTACCATTACGAGGCTATGGTTTTCGTTTTGTATTACAAGCTGATTTTGAAGTACCATGTAATCGTCAAGAAATTATGCGTGATATGAATGAATGGAATGATTGGTTAAAATCACAAATGTCCGATTTACTTCTATTAGCATATGAACGTTTTGAACAATTACCAAAAATATTAAAAGATTTAAAAGATATTGATGCTGTACAAACAATTAAATATTTTTTAAAATTTATTCCATCTAAACAAGAATGTGATCCATGTTTTCATGGTCTTATTGAAAAAATAATGTCTGTACTTATTGGTAAAATAAAATTTCCTGTTGAAAAAGAATATGATCAAGATGATGTTATTGAATGGTATCCACCAAATAAATGTACCTATGTCAAAGATTTATTTATTCGAAAAATATTATCATCTGAACTATTATCTAAACATTTAGATCGATTTTATTTACATCAACAATTTAATGATATTGATGAACATTTACTATATAAATTTGGTGAGTAAAAATAATGTGTATTATAATTAAAAAAATTAATGATCAAATCGTTTTGTTTATTTTTATATTTCTTTTAGGTGTTCAAAAATTATCTACATTTGAAATATTACATATAATTGATACCGTATTTCTAACTCATCATCATCATACAATTGAAACATTTCCTATAATACAAATTGCTCAATGGTTATTATGTTTAGATTATTGTCTTCAAAGTACAGCAAGTTGTTCTTCTTTTGCGGTTATTGATGATGAACAACAACTTGAATTACAACAATTATATGAAAAATTACGTCATTTAAAATTTATACCAATTGAAAATCAATCGGCATTAGTATCAACATCAGAAATGACAATTTTTTTTCCCGTAGATAATTCAAAACAATTTGTTAAATATTTAAAATATTTATATGATGATTTACCACGAGTAAATAGTGATCTTTTACTTTATGTAAAACAAAATTATCCATTACGTTATGAAACATTTGTACAATTATTAAAAAACTTAGGCATATTAGAAACATTGAATCTTGGTGAAATGTATGAAAAACATATTTATCCAATATTTCAAACCGGTTTGTATTCATAATTTATTTTTCTTTTAATTAATATTAATTATTTTTCTCTTATTTATTTATATTTAGGTCAATGGCAAACAAAATCAGAACGTATTTTAATATCATATTTACTATGTGTCTATCAATATTTATATAGAAATCAACATTCAACATTTGATATTTCAAAATTTTGTTCAGTTGTTCAAATAAAAACACGTGAAAATAAATTTTGTAATCCAAAACAAACACAAATTCATTTAACAGTTAAATATGATTCTTATTGTAAATTAGATGAAATTAAAATTTATGATTGGGTATTTATATCAGATGATTATGCTGATTATTTAACAACTTATAAAGTATCAACAAATAAATGGAAAACATTTTTAGAAGAATTAGGACTTAATGAATTTTTAAAAATACAATCTGTTGAATATCGTAAGCCTATTGATTATTATCCTTTTCTAAAAATGAGGCGACCCGACAGAATACTTCTCACGTTTGAACAAAAAGTGATAGAGACATGCGATTTTCACCGTTGGATAGAGAACATCGGGGGACGTAAGTGTATGCAAAAACTAGGCTTCCAGGTAAGGTTTACCATGGTAAGCCTTTCGATGCAAAGTCTACGAGACCACCGTTCCTAGACCGTACGATGGATTTTGATTTTCAAACAGTGTAAATCGATGGCTCGAACCGAGATCTACAATTCTAGACCAGTCTTTACTCTCTATCTTTTATGATTCAGGAGCTATAAACATTTTCCTGAAAGCCCCGATTTCGGTCAGTTGACGTTGAGTGATCCTAAAATTGGTCAAGATAAAGGTGATCAGCTACGCTGAGTCGAGTGGTGCTGTTTATTTTTAATTTCAAACCGATTTAAAGTCACTATATCAAGATTTTCAAATTAAAGCAGTCTACCACTATGTTGTGTATAAAGTGGATATTTCAAAAATCTTGAATCATAAAAGATAGAGAGTAAAGACTGGTCTAGAATTGTAGATCTCGGTTCGAGCAATCGATTTACACTGTTTGAAAAACAAAATCCATCGTACGGTCTAGGAACGGTGATCTCGTAGACTTTGCATCGAAAGGCTTACCATGGTAAACCTTACCTGGAAGCCTAGTTTTTGCATACACTTACGTGCCCCGATGTTCTCTATCCAACGGTGAAAACCGCATGTCTCTATTACTTTTCGTTCAAACGTGAGAAGCATTCTGTCGGGCCGCCTCGTTTTCAGAAAAGGATAATAGTAAAAAATATTTGAGAAAAAATAATTGAATAGATTTTCTATTTTAGATTTTTCATCCATTTCTAAACTAGAAGATACAAAATGGTCAAATCTAATTCCAGAATTATCAACAATTTGTTATGAACAAGAATTAATTTTAGTTGATCATGAATGTGATGAATTTAATTTAATATTAGAACACGGTGCACAATTAGATAAATTTCAACTTTACTATGATTCTTGTCGAGAATTATTAAAATGTATATCACAAGCCTATCATTATATTCAAAGATTTTTTTCTATTCAATTATATACAAATTCAATATCAACACATCGTAATTTGATTCTATTGAATACAACAGCAGGTAATACAATTTTTTTATCTACAATTATTAATCATTAATTTATTTATATCTTCAGATTCTTCATTTTGTTTGAATTTAAAACACAAGGAATGGATACCATCTATTTATATTCAACGTATTTATAATTCTCAATTAAAACAAATTGAAATTCAAAAATTACAACAATTATTAAAACCATCCGATGTTTACATTCGTTCAATACAAAATCAACAAATTCAACAATATCTTCAAGATCATTTTCCTTATATTGAAATATCAAATTTAGATACACAATTAGTAAAACATATTGGACTACATGATACAATTGATCAATTAGATGTTGTTAAATTATTGTTAGATTGGTGTAATCCAGAGACTGATGTCACATCAGCAACATTATTAAATTTAACACAACAAGATGTAAAAACAAATCATATTCATCAACAATTAGTGAGACCACCAATAAGATATCATGAAAATTGTCGAAGACAATTTATTGATACACTTGAACATATGAGTAAGTAACCATAAAGATATCTCGATCAATAGACAAAGATATATCAGATCAGACAATTTCAAAATTTACTCTTGCGATGATTTCCTCATAAATTTGTATAATTATTTGTAACAGTATCGACTTCCATGAAATTTTCATCAGACAAAATTGTATATGGAACAAAACAAGATAAATTGTATAATATATACATGTATATGATAAAACTGTTCTATTCTTATCCTTTTGATCTGCTATTAGTCTGATGGTGGATCGAATAAGATAGTAATATTGGATAAATAATCGACAAATCTGTTTCTTCTGATCCACTATCTAACGAGTGCGCCAGGATAAATGTCCCTCTACGTATTCTCTATTTTCCTCGTGTTTCTTTAGTACCCTAAGGTTAGTGCTTTTTTTTAAAAGATGCGCCGCGAAATACTCTACAAAACCATACTTAAACTTTAATTTCAAAACTTCGATGAAGAAAACTACGCAAATTATACGAAAAAAATGAAAACTTTCCAGACTCAAAAACGATTTCTGTGTTAACATTTTGAAAGTAAGAAAACGGAATCTGCCATTATGTAGCCCTGACTTCGCTCTACCTTTCAGCTACACTTCAAATTTTTTCACGTCAAAATCCATGGAGAAATAATGATTTTTCGATCTGTTGTCACGCAATTTTTTATTTTTAAATTCTGCGTATAGTGGTGCTTTTAGTAAAAGTTCCATAACCCCATCAAAATAAAAGATTTTTTGATCGGGTTTGTTTTGTTTTGATTAGAAATGATTGCTCTTCTCTACCTAACTGCAAAAGCAAAACTTCAATGGTGTTTTTCGTTTCTTACTTGGACACATTTGTTGGAAACGCGGGGCATCTTTTAAAAAACCACTAACCTTAGAGTTCTAAATAAACACGAGAAAAATAGAAAATATGTAGAGGCATATTTATCCTGGCGCACCCGTTGGTTTACATATGACTATGAGGAAAACAGAAAAATCAATTTTCTATATACAACATTAATAAGAGATAATAATAATAACAACATCGTAGCGGCGTTTATCCGTATCTACGCATTTGAGGTCTTTTGTACCATCTGGAAAATGAATTTTTACAGCAAAAAAGTATTCCATCTACTTTTTCTGAGGTATTGTGCCGCAAACGTCTCATAGGATAGACACCCCTGTAACATTGGAGTCAGATGGTTTTGAAAACAAACAGTATCAGAGAGAGTATTAAACGATGAATTGTGCAATCAAAAATCGATTAGGTGGAACGCTGTTAAAAGTATGGCATGCAGAAGATTTTTTTTCGTATTTTGTTGTCATGGTTGGATAGAGTTCTATCTCATTTTAATCACTAGATCTATGGGAAACAGTTAAGCATCGATTTCAAAAAAATTTTGTATCGTTTCGGAAAGCATTTATTTTTTGTTTTTATGCAATTGGATTAGCCGTTCGAAGTCCGATATTGTTTAATAAAAACATGAAGACCGTCTTATACGCACCACTATCTATGAATAGGAGATTAAAAGAATAAGAACAGAACAGTTTTCGTTCTGTATAAGAAGTTTTTTAGTCAGCAATTCCTCTTCTTCTAATGACAGAGCTGTGATCAGAAAAGCTGAAAATAGTTCCTAAAATAAGTTAGTTCCTAATAATAAAGTTCCTAAAATCAGTAAAAAATTCCAACAAGTAGCCACTGAATTCGATAGAAAAGAAGAATCTGTAGAATTGGCAAACCTATAATATTTTCATAAAAAGATTAAAATTCTTTTGTTGTAGGTAATTTGTACTTCTTCATCTTCGATTGTTTAAAGAATGAACATTTTCGTTCATGGCCAATTGTGTTTGTTCCACGAGAGAATCTGTATGTATTACATAACATTCCACCATCTCTTACGACACATCCTGTGTACACACAAAAATTAAAATCAGAATATTGTCTTGGTGAATTTCTTTACTTGGATGAAATATATTGGGACGATCCAACGGGTATGCTAAATAAACATTCCATCCATGTACAAATTCAACAACGTCATTTAAGTATATATTATAATGAATTAGAGACACTCTTTACAAGAATATTAAAAATACCACTAACACCAAAAACAAAAGATTATTATCCACTATTAGATAAATTAATTTATTCTCATGATTATGATTCATGTTTAAATGATGTTTGGAAGATATTTGAAATATTTGCTCAACATTCAACCGATCAACGAGAACGAATTAAAAATCCAAATGAAATTAATAATGATGGAGATGAAGAAGAGGAAGAAGAACACTATATCAATGAACAAAAAGCAAAAGAAATTATTGGTAAGTTAGACTACTCTAAAGCACTGGTAATAACTTTAAGGCACTTAAAACGAGTATAGTTAATTTTGTCCGCTAGACGTGATTATAAGATCGAAAAAAAAATTAAAAAGCACGTTTTGTCCAGAAGCTGTCTAGAAACCCTCTCAGAAAAGTATGGATTCTCTACATTCGTTTCTGTAGATTTCTTATAAATAGAATGCAAAATAGTTTGAATACTGTCTATCCAGAAGTTTTGAAGTCATTCTGCCGAATTTTCCAAAGATCTACTAGGAAACCTAATTAAAAAAGCCTTCTGTCTACTTATGGAAACGTGCTCCCCTCCATACAAGTCTCATCGTTCGTGTGGCGAAAGCCGGACCTCTCAAGTTGCTTCTACCGAAAATTGTGCATGCTATATGCTATATGCAATACTGCTTCTTGGTATGGATAGTAGTTGCGTTTTTCACCCAAAAAATGCCTCTTTACACTGAGACATGATTTCCTACCTTTTTTGTAGCTACTTTGACCTCAAAGTTGTTGTATTTGAATACTGTATTTCAGAAAAAGGCAGAAAAGCGCGACACCTTACACTGAAAGACTTGAGAACTGATGAAAATAAAAGTTAAAAACTTCTTAACAGAAGAGCGTAGAAAGATCAAAGTAGACTTTTCTTCCCAAAACGATTCTAAACTAGTAGACAAAACCTTTTAGGTTTAAAATTTGTCTAAAATCTATACCAAGATTCATTTTTCAAAGTTGAAAATACCATGTCTTTCGCAGTGGTAAAAAATATATTCAACTTTTAAACTTCATTTTTTCAAAAATATTTTTACTCTTTCAACCCAAAATTTCATTTTTGAAGTGACAAAAGTGAGTTTAAAAAGTTTTTCTTCCTTTAAAATATAGTCCGTAACATTCTCTATTCTAATTTTTATTTTTATTTTCCAGTATCGAAATGAAGTGACATTTTAATTCAGGTTTTGACATTGTTTAAGAATCTAAACACATTTGGTATCACACCAAGAGCTTGATACGTTAAAGTTTTAATTACTATTACCATATATATTCTACTTACGGTAGGGCGAATTTTTGATGCCGTAATTTATCAAGGTCTTGATGTCACACATAATGCATTTCGATTCTGAATCATTATTGAAAACTAAGCAAAAATATTTGACCTCATTTCCATACCCTCATTAGATCAAAAGTAACAGAATGTCATTTCAATCAATTAGATTCGTTCATAATCACATATATATATTATTTTTTTTAAACTTTTATTTTTACTTATAGATGCACTGAACGATTGTCCTTGTATTCCTACATTGGGCAACAACTATGGTTGGATAAAAATAAATGATAATCCGTTGATGCCAAACGATATGGAAATAGCGAATTTATTTCATGATCTTCTACCTTTAGTTCGTTTACCACGTATGTCTATCATTGATCATTTTTTTTTTAACATGGATATAGTAGAATTACTATAATCTTTATTTTTAAAAAGTTTGAAATTATCTTAGTCTATTATTTGTATTTTTCTAGAAAATTGGCCAACAACTAAAGCTCGACGTTTTTGTGAAATGTGTCGCTTTGAAAATCTGACTGATCAATTAGAATCTAATGTTTATGTAGATAATAAAGAAATTTGTAAACATTTACATGACTTTTTTTCAACAGCTATATATTATATTCAACTTTACTTGTATACTCGTATGACTGATTTATCTCAAACATTTATTGATCGTCAATTAGATAAAAAATTTTCAAAAATTCAATTTTGGCTGGTGGATAATCCAATTGAAATACATTATATTCACAAGAAACAGACACATCTTCGAGCAAAAAAACAGTTTGATGTCTATATTCATGATGATAATATTGGACTTAAATTTTATTTATTAAAAAAATATGAATATAGTGAACGACGTTATCTCGATGCATTTATTAGTTATTTAATACCGTTAACAAGACAAGAATTTGATCCAGAACGACAAGAATTAACACATTTTTGTAGAGATATTCTAAATGAATATAAATATCGAGGAGTGACAGGTAGATACAATCATAGTTAAGACATAAATATGTCTTTTCTATTTTCGAAACTTTATAATTCGCGACACGTTCCATTTAAAGAAAACTTTCTATTTCTTTCTCTTTTCAAAAATTGTGTCAACTTTTTCATATAAACTAAATAGACTTCTCCATTTAGGTATTAAAAAATATTTGATCAAAGAAGAATTACCTATTGAATTTCCAGTGAATAATGCTATTAAATTGTGGACAATAGCTCCCATACAAATTAATGGTAGTATGTATAATAATTTTAAAGAAATGAAAACAAATGAATTATTAAATTTAAATCAAGTATTAATCAAAACATTAACGGATGAACCATTACTCTTACCAAAGTCAAATAATCCAAATTTATTACAACAGACAAATACATTAAAATGTATGCCATCTGGTGTTGGACGATCATTGTCAATAGGATTAGAAAATGAAGTCGAATCATTATTATTTAGAAATAATAGTAATACATCGCAACAAGATTCAAGTGAATTACGGCAATATGAACAAAATAAACAACGAAAAACACTGTCTGAATCAGATACAACAGTTTCATCAAAAACTCGAAGAAGAAGACGAAAAACAGAAAATAATAGTGAGCTAAAGACGAATTACTATCCGTTCCAAAATACAAGAGCCCTGGTCATTTCTTG
>CAJNOQ010000828.1:0-40411 GCA_905250885.1 Didymodactylos carnosus
TCGGACAAGTTACCATTACTGAGATATTCACAAAAACAGCATCCTCTATAGTGTAAAATAGTGAATATCTCAGTAATGGTAACTTGTCCGAAAAAGCTGGAAACAAGAAATGAAATCTCGTTTTATTTTGGTTCAAACTAAAAACTTTCATCCAACGAATTTGAGCTGCTCAAAAACGAAAAAGTGCACAAAATAAGTACAAAAGATTTTCATCTCAGTCCACGTATAGCACCAGAGGTGTAAGCCGATTACTTGAGAGGAGAATGAAGCTACATTAATATAGAACTTTCCAATACTAATCTTCTTCTGAAATTTCCCAAATTATGTACAAATGAACTGCTAAAAGATCTAGCTGTGCGTAACTGAGACTTAAATGGGCATTGAAGAGGAAGATAACTCTATACTGAGCTGAGACTGAACTTTTTTTTCTTTTCAGCTATTTTTGTCGCAATTCTTTCAGGAACTACGCTTTTTTCATCGCTCACACTAGAGTCCCGATAATGGTGACAAAATTCGCTGATTGTCCGAAGAATTGGTATAATATAAACGAAGCTGATTTTGTTCATAGTTTTCGAAAAAAATATCCGCCTATCTGAAACTGAAAGACATGTTTGTTGATAAGTTGTTTTTTCTGTTAATATTCAGATTATCCAACAAGGAAAATTCTCACCAACTAAGAAGAAATGGATCCGGTTGACCGTGGCTCAGTTAAAGATGTTGATCAACAACAATTTACCGTTGCATTTGCTGAGTTTTTGAAAAAAACTGGTAAACTAGACTTACCAAGTGGAAACTGGGTGGATATCGTTAAATTGGGTATACATAAAGAAATGGCACCAATGGATCCGGATTGGTTTTACACAAGATGTGCATCCATTGCTCGACATTTATATTTGAGACGTGCTGGTGTTGGTGGATTAACACGAGTATATGGTGGTTTGAAACGAAATGGATGTCGTCCATCACATTTTCAAAAAGGATCAAGATCTATTGCACGAAAATGTTTACAATCATTAGAAAAAGCAAAAATTGTTGAAAAACATGCAACAAGTGGACGGGCCTTATCACAATTGGGCCGAAGAAATATGGATACAATTGCAAAACAAGTAGCAGAAAAATTAGCAAGATATGAGCGTAGTTAAATATAGAAGATGAAGGATAAAAATTTGTGATTTTTGCTTTTTTTGTTAAAAATGAACGTAGTTCATGTCTTGAACAAAAGAATATCGGCAACATTATCCATGTAATTTACCTAAAATATCGTTACAATAAAAAAAGAAACATGTAATTTAGTCAAGTATAGTCACGATAACATCATTTTTTTGAAATATATCTGTTCGAATGCAAAAGAGATATTTTTAAAATGGAAGAACTTCAGGGTACAGTTCAGATGCAAGAGCCTATTATGGTACTATTCAGTTTTTTATTCTAGATTAGAGCCTTTGTCTTGTTTAGCAATGAATTGAGTCCATTTGTATCGTTCATTATACAATCTTAATTGAAGGATTAAATTCACTTATTGATGGTATATTACGAATAGATGATGATATGAAAAATATGTACACAACTGATTTCGATTACAATTGTTCAGAGATTTTACATAAAGTGGTTACATTAAAATTATAAAACAATCATACAAGTGATCAAATCTCATTATTTTTAAGCATGTATGATACTAGTCAGTTGTCAAGTTTAAGAACATTGTGATTAAAACAAGAAAAGAAATTCGAAATTGAAAAAAGCTGACCGTTAAAGATTTATTATTAATCGATTTAATAATAACAACGGACAATATTGAAGATAATGAGAATCTTTGTATTGACTACAACATATTCTTAGACTCACTGAGTAGGATAACTATAAAAACAAATAGGCAAATTTTTATTAAAAGGTATGTAAAAAAGCATCCTAATTGGTATGCTACCGTGCATTTTTATTCTTTTGGAATACAAACGAAGAAAGTCTACAATATTCTAAACTGAAACGATTAAAAAAATATAAAATTAAGTTTTCACGAATTGGGACTTGATCATATAAGTTTAATTTGATAGTAAACGTAGAAAATGTTTAAGCCACTTGAGAAAGGCTAGAAACAATCAAATTTTGATTTAAACTATTTAGAAATGATTGAATCTTCTTGTCATAACAATCAACATTTTACTCTTTTAGAAAACTTATGCTTTGAATACCGAAAGTCCAGTGTAAAATCCTAAATCGAAAAAAAAATAAAAATCGAAATCGGACCCAAACTTTTTATAAACTAGAAACGATAAACTCTCAAACTTTCTGGTTCAAGGCGTCACTAATCGTAACGAAACCGTTCATAGTCGGATCTTTACACGAGCATTGTACTTTCTAGGTCTTGGAAAAACATATAATATTGAATATTTAATATTTACTCCTGTAGTAAAATCGATAAGCAATTTAATCGCATTATCTAAATATTTAGCACATAAGCTGAATTTCGGATGATAATGTGCAAAACAACAATGATCATCCAACAAAAAATAATGATGATGAAAATTAGATTCCATTACTCTCATATTTAAATCTTGATGTCAACTGTATCCTTTATGAACGAATCAGAACGAAATTCAGTTTAAAATTGAATTATATAACAGATATATGTTTAATGAATAGTGAAAACTAAAAATTTCTTGATAAAATATTTATCATCCATAGAAAAATTTTAATTTTATATTGAAATACAAGGCGTTTTTTCGATTGATGCTAATGCATTTGAATCAGTATTCAAAAATCTGAAGAGCTCACTAGATGATTAGCTTATTAATATCCCTGTGGAAAAGCTGAATGGTAATACGTTTTATATCTCAAATTGAAGATTCACAAATTGACTGGGATTATAGTTCAGAATTATTGACATTTTATCTTTTAATATACATTTTTATCGGATTGCACAATATATCAAGTATGTCAAATAATAATAATTATGGCAAAGTCGAATATTTATTTCTAACAGCACCTTCTCTGTTTCTCAACAACAGTTTCCAAATGTTTATTCATCAAAATTTTTATTAGATACAATGACACTATTGTTTATCAAGAATTTGTATAAAATGATTGTATTATCAAATTTAGAACATTTTTAATATAACAACTAGTGCATGTAAGTTGTATTGTTTTAAACCGACTATTCAAGATAATCGACTGATATCTAGGATAGATATTTTTTTATGCAAAATAAATTAGTGAAGAAATAAACGATAATTGTAAACTTCAATTCAAACTCCTATTTAATCATAGCTTGAGGATCAGTTACTTCTTTTTCTCTCCCGATATTTTTGAAAGATCATGATTCGCATGCTAAATCATATAATTTTGACTGAGTCATTTGACAACTCTTACTATTGCACACTCATACAAGATATTTATTTCTTTACTTTTAGTGGGACAATTATCAGAATTATTAACAGAAACACCAAATATTTCATCGTTAACAGTTCAATCTTCAAATTGTTTTATATCGGGTGTCCCAGGTAAAATGGCCCTTTTTTGTTTTTGCGATAACTCCATCATTTTTTGTGCAATCTGATCAAACTTCTTTTTAAACGATACGCCATTTAATTTAACAGTGCCAACTTTCTATGCCAAAGTTGCCGTACTTTCTTTGGCATTTTCGGCAAGCAACCACACTGACTGCTTTAATTTATGTTTGTTTCTAGTACTTTAAAGTATGCTCTTTCTAATGGCCTACAAGTAACGTTTGTTGTCCACTTAGCTGGCTCAAAAAGTCAAGATTTTTTGCAAGTACCAAAAAGTTCGACTGTTTTTACAACCTGTGTCAAATAGAGTAGACATGCGGTGTGCCAAATTATCAAAAGCGATTTCATCGAGCAAGTGCGACTACAGGCTACAAAATGAAAAAGAATTATCGAAAAAAGATAATTTTTGGCTGAGTTATGAGGATTTTCATGGAAGAGATAAAAAGATGATTGCAAAATGATGTCTTTCTGAGGAAACAGAAAATCTCTTCTCGCCGATGCGAGCTTTGGAAAATTTTTGGAAGTGACTATCTGATAGAACTTTTTGCGGTCTTTCGAATGGCCGTCTCGAATTTTAGAATCTGAGGAAGATTTTTGAGAAAAATCATTTTTTGCCTTAGAAAGTTGGAACTTTTATACATCCTCGCCTTTTCTTTTATAACTCTAAGAATTTCTACTCCGAGAAAACTGGTGACACATGTTTTTGTAGAGAATTAAATGGCGCATCGTTTAAAAAAAAGTTTGAGCAGATTGCACAAAAAATGATGGAGTTATCGCAAAACAAAAAAGGACCATTTTACCTGAGACACTCGATACAAATGATAATGCTTTAAAATTCCATGGTTTTGGTGTTCGATTCTAACAACTTTAATATTCATTCAAATCTTATTTATTTCACTTGCTTTATTTCATTTTGGTTTTTTTATCGTGAGATTTTGTGAATTCTGCTGTTGTATTTTAAATTTTTTTTTTCAAATTATTCTCAAAGAATCATTATTCTATTCCCTTTTGTAAATTTCATATGTTATAACAACTTCAAACAACTTTCTTTACATTTTTTGACATGTAAATGTACAACATGATTTTATATGTTAACTGTTTTTTTATTTGTGCCATCGAAGTAGAAAGTTAGACATTTCGCAACTGATGTTGTTAATCTTAGTCTTGTTATATTTCATCAGTTTTTCTTATTTTCTCTAGTTCTATTCTAGTACAGAATGGAAGACTCAAAAATTCATAAATTTAGTTTGTCTCTTCAAATGTTTGAACTACTTTAAACTTAACGTTATTCTCACATAGCCATTTTTTGTGTGCATGACAAAATTCATCACTTCAAATTGAGAGATATATCACTGGACAAAAAAAAATAAAGTTCGTTTTGAGTTGCTGAAAAGCACTTTTTCGGATTCACCACGCTCGATAACCCTGCAGTTTTTCGATTTTTGGCGAGGGGTACTTCCGAAAGTTTAGGAAAAGTTTTCGAACAAAATGGAACAAAAAGATTTCCATGGGAAAATAATATTGGTTTCAAAAATTTTTCTAAACTTTCGGAAATACCCCTTGTCAAAAATAAAAGATCTCCTGGGTTATCGAGTGTGTTGAATCCGAAAAAACACATTTCAGCAACTCACAACGAACTTTATTTTTTTTTCTTATGATATGGAGAAAAGAGTTACAAACGAAAGAAACAGTACGCTTTTGTTTTGTTTGCCGATAAGTTCGTTTTTATAACATCTTTCTCAATATTTTGTATGTTTTAGATATTTTTATCCCCACCTTTATCTCCCTCTTCTTGCCAGTATTTCCCTTCAACGTCAAATCAAATGCATTCATTGACACCATATAGATAGTAAAACGAACAACCTAAGTAAGTTTAACATATTACAGTAATAATTCGTTTGTGTAATTAAACAGTCTGACATTACATTTTGTTCAGACGTCAATGGTCTCGTAACTGTAAGTAGAATTTTGTGTCCATTGAATTTGGACATAAATGTGTTCACATTTCATTTCAATAAACACTGAAAAAATTTATAAATTCAGCTATTTATAAGTTAACTTGTGCTAGAAAGTAAAGTTTTGTTTATAAACAAAGAAATGATAAATATTTTACTTCGTCTTATTTAAATCAGTATCTTCAAAAGATTCTAATATACTGTCAAAAATAGGACCATAGCCGATTGTGATATTATGTACAGATACAACATTTTATCCATATGTTGAAAATTATGAATAAATCAATCAATCATCGACTGTAATTTTCATGTACATATAATATCTCTGATTTATAATACTTTTCAGCATCATCATATGTACTATACAATAATTTTATTAGATAAGAAATATATCATCATTAGACTAAGCTATATTTTATTCATAAGAATTTTTATTTATGATAAAAGATATTTCAGATAAGATAAAGAAAATGATTGAACATTCTACAGCTATTTTTGAGTATCAGTAAAAATATTTTCTATTATGAATAATTTCTAGTAATAAAAAGATCATAATAAATGAATCATATAATAAGTACTGTTATATATTCTTGTACGAAAAAAATATTTGAAATTAATTATTTTGTTACTCATATTTGAAGAATCAAATGGTAACTAAAAAAATTGTTTTAATGTTCTCTATGAGAATATATGAATAGTACAATTTGCGTGGTTAGTTTCTTTTTTTTGTTTTTTTTATCTTGACCATATCAACTGCTGAAAATACTGTTTAACAGAAGGAGAAAAAAAATTATTTTCTGGTGGATAATAAAAATGCATTAATATAACAGAAATATTATCATTAGCAATATACGAAAAAAAAAAAAAAAAAAAATTGATAAAAATTCCTTGTAAATAGAGAACGAACGAACGAACGAATGAAACATAACAAAAATGTATCTAAACAGTATATAAACCTTTTGTAAATAGAATAGTGTATGTTCTCTCTCTCTCTCTCTCTCTCTCTCTCTCTCTCTCTGTTACACACAATTGTATTTTCTTCCGCGTTTTATCTCTTTCACACTTTTAGTTTTTTTTTTATTATATATTTCTGTCTACCATAGTGTAACGTACAACAATTTTATGGGCTCTTTCATTATTTTCCGTACATATTTTACAACACCTACGACTACTACTATAACTACACCAAATTTGTGTGAACATATCTTATTATTTGATCGATGCTAAAACTTGAAAAAACATAACAAAAATACGTTGTTATATAATTTTATTTTTAAAAAAAAAAATAAATTTTGTTATAATTTTAAAAATATGTTTATTAATCGTGTATCTACAGAAGATTTAAATAAACAGAATTCTTCATCTAAAAATAATTCAGAATTTGAATTGAAACAAACACCGGTACATAAAAATCGTGACGATTATGTTCACGATAATTTATCGAAAAATCATCGACCATCATTATCATTATCGAATACTCCATCGTTACATACGAATAAATCTATGTCAGTTTTAGAAGCTGAAACAATGGCATCAATAAAAACATCAGAAAAGTAAGATCTTTTTTTTCTTATTTTCCTAGTATGAACTACTTGTTTATTAGTTTTTAACTATTTGACTCTTATTTATTTTCAAAATCTTTCGTATCTTCTTGATATGCTTCGCTAACACTAATTAAGTCAACAATATTATTAGCTTTTTTCTTATTTTCTAATGAAGATAAAGGCATATTTTGTTACAGAATAATGATGATTTGTTGATTTTCTTTTCATGGGAGTCTGATTTTGTGACATAGTAATGAAATTGACATGCACGTATTTATTTGTATAATTAATTACTTATTGTAATCAATAATATCTTATACGTGTGATATCTGGTTTTTGAATAGGATACCATACCCCTTTTCTCTTTCTCTAACATAACAAAGTGGAACAAGTGAAATATCAACTTATTACAAGTGTTTTTCTCTATTTGTATATATAATGTTAAATAGATTATTTAATTATTGACATAATAAATGTTATATCATCTAACTTCAGGTTATGAGAATTTACTGTTATTCTCATAAGAATAATAAATAGAAAATTATTCATTCTTTTAAAAATATATTGATGATTTGGAAATTACATGATTTAAACATATGACTAGTTTTCATATCTTACTAATACGAGAAATTAGTATAAACTATCTTTGAATACTGAAACTTTTCATTACTCTATACTCTAGGGAACTAATTTTCTAACAGATAAATAAATAACTTTTACAACTGTTGATAAACATATGAATCATTGAAGTGACAGATATAAAAATTACGAATAACGAATTGATAAGGACATAAAAGACAATATGTACGTCCCCTGTAACTATATGACTTGATCGATAGGTTAATCATTCAAGAAATACTGACTCATTTGAGTTGAGTGCATGCATTCTCACCGGACTAGGTCATTTTTTTTCCACTAAAATGCAAATGAGTTCTGATCCAAGAAAACTCATCAATATTTTGTTGCATCGAAATGTGACACTGAATTCTCCCGATTCGTCTCAAATTTCTTGATCTTAGTTCTAACGTTAGTGTTACATTCAAACTAATGTTTTGAAGTGCAACTTTTCAGGCTTACAAGGGAACCTTTCGAGATGTCCCCTTCCGATTCCAATGACTTGTACATGGACCGATAGACCTCAATGAGGTAGTAAATACCGTAAAACCATTTATGACCATGACTCTGGAAGATCCGTTTTTCTGGAAAATCAGTTTTTCAAGAACTCTAAAAAGTAACCAAAACCTTTCTTAATGAGGCATGATTGTAGCCTCCAAATTTCTGATTAAAATGAGACACCTTCCAGCTCTACATGACCTTTCTTTGCAAAGTTACAGAATTTACTAGAAAAGCCCTAAATCAATTTCTTCTTATTGCGGTCGCTTCGCGCTCACAATGCGCATTTAGGGCTTTTCTTGTAAATTCTATAACTTTGCAAAGAAAGGTCATGTAGAGCTGGAAGATGTCTCATTTTAATCAGAAATTTGGAGGCTACAATCATGCCTTATTAAGAAAGATTTTGGTTACTTTTTAGAGTTCTTGAAAAACTGATTTTCCAGAAAAACGGATCTTCCAGAGTCATGGTCATAAATGGTTTTACGGTATTTACTACCTCATTCAGGTCTATCGGTCCATGTACAAATCATTGGAATCGGAGTGGCATCTCGAAAGGTTTCCTCGTTAGCAGCTTAGTGTGATTTGAAATATATTAAATTAAGTAATTAGCGGTTGAACTATCACTGTCCTCATGTTTTTAAACATTAGATCACTTGAAAGTTATTTTGACTAACATTCGGTGTTATTTCAAAAATACAACCTTTATTAAAAGAACCATTCTCGATAGATCTTAAAACTTTGAAGTTGAATTTCAATTAAGTTACATCATTTTTACTAGAAAGTTGTCATGCGTTACCTTCAAAGTCTGACGTGAATTTTGAGAACTATAAGGAGTTATTTTCATATTTCTGTATGGGTATACTGTTCATGTTATGCTGAAGAAGACAAATGTTAAACATCCTTTTCCCTCGATCTTGTCCAATCAGAAATGTTTCGGTATCATCTGTTCACACATTCAGATCTCCATATTTAACTTTGTGTGAATAATTTACAAACATCAGAGATTATTTCCTGAAATGTTCAAGTCTAAAAAAAGTATGTGGAATGATAAAAATGACTTAGGTCGGTGAGCATTCAACTCAAATAAGTTAGTATTCCTTGAATGATTATCATATCGATCAAGTCATACAAATTTCAAATTATTGTCTATGACAATTACAACGAACGTTTATACTTTAGGCCAAAATTGTATGTTTTCTCTGAATTGTAATCCATTATTATTGTGAAACATTGTTTTGTAATGCTTTAACCACCTTTATTCTCTTATTTTTTTCATTTTCATTTTAATGTCAGATTTATACTGATTGTTCGTTCTTCTTCAATTTGGTGCCAAATATCAAAAGAAAAAGAACAGAAATGATAGAGAATGACGTATTTTGTAACTGTTGTTTATTTTCATCAATGAAAGATAGACAATCGACCGTAGAAAGGGTTAAAAACACAAACAGTTTTGCCTGTCTAACAAAATGATATGGTTGAGTTTTTATTTTTGCGTCAATAAAAGACCAGGTAATAAACTAATTCATCAGCTGACCAATACGAAGGGTTTTTTAGTGCATATGAAGAAATCCGCCATTAATAATCATATACACAAAAATAGATACGAAATTCTAGACTATAAAAAAAAACCGAGGTAACGGATGGGATGGTCCTGTGAAAACAGAAAATACTTCTTCTTTTCTTTTCAAAGAGATACAAGAGAAAATAACTTCTTCAGATGGCATCAAATTTGAAAAAACAAAGCAGATAAAAAACTATTATCCATTCCATAATATAAGACTGGTAGGCGTTTTTTGAATAACGCAAAGATAGTAAAAGACAGAGACGTGAGGTTCTCAGCAATCAACAGAGGACAGTTCAGCCTATATTTTCACAACCAAAACCATTTTCCGAAAACATTCAGAAGGTCGATTTTCTAGAAGATCTTTGGAAAATCAGTTCGGAACTCTGAAAATTGAGATAGCAATCTATCAGTGTTTTTCCATAGACAGATAGTCTAAAGTGTCCTCTTCAAAACAGAAACTAAGCGAACTCTTAATTTTTTCTGGTTCAGGCGTGGCATCGGGTCAATGTTTCTTTAGGTGCGGTAAATGAATAGAAACATAGGTAATCGACGACGCTGAATCTCGTGGCAACATGTGTTTTTCACCTAGTCAGGATCCAACCAAATTATGTAAGAGGACACTTTAGACTATGTATCTATGCGAAAAAAACTGATAGATTGCTATCTCAGTTTCTGGAGATTGTCTTTCGATTGTTGAAAATCGCAAGTCTCTGTTTTTTACTGTCTTTGAGTTATTCAGAAAACAACTACGGGCCTTATATTTTGTGATGGATAATAGTCAAAGAATGCGATGGTTGTGTGTGTATTATACTGAGTTTAGGAGAGCAAAATTACCTCGATCATTTACATCTAAATAAAAATTTTTTGAATCATACGATATCAGGAGGATATGCAGAAATAATCCATCATTTTAGGAACATCTATTATTAGTGATAGAATTTTAGAGAAAATATATTTCTCAATAATGATTAATTAAATGAAGACAACTTTTTTATATATAATATCTTTGATGAATAACTAATAAGAACCGTATCAAATAATAAATTAGATCTTTTCTATTGAATTAATACGTCAGATTTAGCACTGTTAATATAATATTTTCTAACCGAAACGCATTTTGATAGTTCTAGATTGATTATCGTTTATATTAAATACGGTAATCAAAACAAAAGAATAGAAAAGGTCATTTATCTGCTCATTTATCTCTTGATTATTCCTAGTTGTACAAACATGATTGAAAAGGGAACAGTTAATAAAAAAAAAAAAAGGTTAGAGAGTGACAATTGCAGGTAGATTTTATTTGCCTTTTAAAAAAAAAAAAGAGAAAAAATAAATGAAGAGTAATAAAAAATGAATGAAGTTTGTTTTTACAAGTACAATGAATTACGTGATGAAAATTATTGATGCCAACAAAAAAAATGTTGACTAATGAAGATCATTCAAAATCTATCTTTTTATGATCAATGTCGATCACTATCATTAACATTTTCTTATTGACGAAGGAAGAGAAAATTTTTCCAGCTAGACAATATTTATTGTTATTTTTTGACAAAGACATAACACAAACAGTATCCGTATCTTCCTGCTTGTTAAAAAAAAATAATGTTAATACGTCGAAATAAAATGACTCATTTTAAAATGTTAAAACAACCATCGACAGTAATATCTATAATACGAAAAAAGCAGATGTTGGCTGTTTTGAACATAAAACGTATTCAAATACTGATTATTCAAAACATTAAGTAAGATGAAACAATTAATAATTATGTTTTTTCTACTTTGAATGACGTTAGATATGGAATTGATCTCTTTGCAAAAAAAAAGAATAAAAATAAAACCTTTGTTTTCAATGGATTTTATTATATATATTTTATTTAACTTTCTTTTTTTTACTTTAGACGTTTAAATAAAATGAGTCTTTCAATTTTATCCGGTTTTATCAATTTTTTATTGCCACTAGCATTACTTACTGGTAAATTTTTCACTAAACGTTTACATTGGTTTTTCTATGTTTAGTTTTATTTATTTAGGAGCTATATTTCGATTTAGCATCGTATCTGTCTTATATGGTTTTCTTCTACTCGTCTTGCCATGGTTAGGACCGTTAACGGAATCGACAATAAGAGGTAATATACAATTTTACATGTTCAATTCGATATGATTCGTCTTTTATAATTATTTTTAGTTCGTTATCGTTTATTTATAATTATTATTTTCTTAGTTAGTTTATTAATGATAATTGCTCAAATATCATTTCAGTCCGTATTATTAGCCAACAAACCATATGGACACACATTGAAAACTTGTAAACAATTAAAAATAGAATAATAATTATTAAATAATCACTTATTTTATTTTAGGCTCAGAGATAGTGCAAATTTTACGTTTATTTGGTCTAGAACGGTACGTTCAATTATTAGAATGAGATGAATAGATTGTTTAAACTGAAAATTATTTTTATTATTATTTATTATTTTTTTTTAGATTGGACAATTCAAATGCTATTCGTATTCTAAGACTTATATTTCCTGATATAATTATATTTGCTATTTCGATCGTTTGTTTGACTATAAGTCGTCGTATACTAATATCTGCTCAACGTAATCGTACAACAACAAATGAAACGTTACTTCTTTCTTCTACGACAACCGCCACTTCATCAACATCTACTACAACATCTTCAAAACAAAAACAGTCACTAGGAACAAAATGGCCACGTTTATTATCAGTTTTACAGCGTATACGTTTATTCATACAATTTATTCTTGTTGGTTTTGCTGCTATTATTTATCCATCAATATTTAATTCAGTGTATTTTCTATTTTTTCTTTCACTTGCTACATTATGGGCTTGTTCAATTAAATTTGGAAGAAAATATGCAATTTTTAGAGGTTTATTATTAATATATGCCGGTGTACATTTATTAGTCTATTATCTTTATCAATTCGGATTTTTTCAAGAAATTTTTCCACAAAAGACATTATGGACAAAGTAGGTGATATTTTGTTTTCATTTATTTATTATTAATATATAAATATATGTTATTTTTCATGTTTTAGTATAACGGGTTTTACGGCATTAGTCACAAGCAATTGTTCAACTAATGAACCTCATTTACAATATGATCTACCATGGTCCGATTATGTTAACCCTGCTGTTGTACTATTACTCTACTTTTATTACGCATTTGAGACGTCAAGAACAATTTTTAAACGGGTAAGTTACTATCAACAAAGAACTATACATTGACGAAATGGAAGATGTTGATCGATAATCTAAAATCTGTGTTTTTAAATTCCATCTTATGTGTGTAGCTCATGGCAGAGTAAGTTTGTCCGAAGAACAACTCCGATTTACTATTTGTAGATCATAACTAGTAGTGTTAACATTTACCTTGTTGAAGACGTAAGATAATATTCGTATTGCTCTGATAACTATAATCACTGTATTAATCAGCTGACAAGGTGAATACGGTATTATACTATAACCACTCTTTAACAAACAGTGTGTGTATACATAACATTTCAGAGAAATATAACTATCGGCTATTCTGGGAGCTTCTTCATGAGCATTATTTCCATTGAATTCACGATATAAAATTTATCTTTTTAGCATAGATCAAACATTAATGTCGGACAACCGGTTGAACAACAGGTAAATGTTTTAATTTTTTTTTTATCACTTTGCTGTGATTAGGATCTCTTAATCTGTATAATACCAAAATATTTTCTCGCTTCTGTATTGTGTTTATAGCTCACAATTTTTTGTTAAATTTGTGTATTGCAGGCAAATACTACCAGTAGTGTTTTTGTTATTGATTCTGTGAACGAGAATGATCGTCTTAATCATTCGCATAATACACAGCAGTTAAATCAAATGAATTGTCATCCAGACCTTGAGCACTGTCCTTATTATTGTTCGTACGAGAGAAGAGCATCATCATCATCATTCACTTCTAATACTCCATTTGATGATAATTATAAACAGGTTCGACATTCGACTAGAGCATGCCTCCTCCATTCTCATAACTTTTCTCTTAGTTAGAATTTCTTCTTTATCAAAGAATGCTTTACCAATTCTTAGCCAAATACTTTATTAATTAAACATTCAATCAATCTGCTTCTATTCATTTTTCTGCTATTTTTTGTTTTCTGATTTATATAATTAATTTTCAATAGTCAAATATTAAACTTTCTTTTTTTTTGTTTTGTTTTTAGCGTTTAGTCATTAGTGAATATCATTCACATTCTCCGGATTTCGAAGAACAACGAAGAAGTCCAATAGCAACAGAAGCCGTAGTTGTTGATAATAGTCCTTCTAATGACGCACCACCGTTGCAACATCATCGCCTATCTCGAACATGGAGTGCCGAACATCATGATGATCAAACATGGCAAGGGCGAATGATCTATATCATTATATCCATTTTACGTGTACTCGAAAAACAAAGTTATTTATTATCATTAATAGCCATGCTGGTATGAAAAACTAAGTTTAAATATTTAAATGACTAGTATAATTTATCTCTTTAGTAGTTTATTTTTAAAAGTTTAATCTAATTATAATTCTATCTTTTCTTTTTAATTCTTTAGGCGTGGAGTATAACCTATCATAGTCTATTAACATTAGTATTTTTATTATGGGCATGTTTCATTTGGATATTACCTCGATCACGCGTATGGTGTTTACGATTATCACCATTTTTTACATTCTATGGTACTGGATTATTAATTTTACAATATTTATCCGGTTTCAAAATAAGTTATCAACAATTAAACTTTGGTCTTAATCAATCATTCATGGAACAAATTGGCATTCGAATAAATGAGTTTCAACCAGCATTTATTCCATTACTTGTCAAAGTATGAATATTAATTTATTATGATCTTTTTTGTTTTCAGATATGTAAAATATTTGTTTGATACTTTTATAGTCGTTTTACATGGTATTTTTTTGGTTAACATTACGACAATTCATATCAGAAATTAGAAATTCAAGAACATTATCAGAACACGATACTGGTAAATATTCTTTATCAAATTTTTAATTTGAAAAGCTACTTTAAACAAAAGATTCATAATATGAACTCCAGTACTAAAAGAAATATGTATTTATTTATAACTATTCTAGAGTTAGTATTTATTTATACCTATTCTAGAGTTAGTATTTATTTATAACTATTCTAGAGTTAATATTTCTTTTTGACAGTTTTTAACCTGTCTTTTAGTAGTTGAACTTCGGGAAACAAGCGAACGGTAGGATGCTCTAGAATTGTGAATATTATAACAAATATGTATATGAAAAGCTCCACACAGAATTAAGCTTTCTCTAATCAAAATTTGATTGTGAATAGTCAGTTCGAAAAGCTAAAAGGCTATCAAATTATTTTTATCCTATATTCTAGTAGTTGAACTATACGGATTAAACGGTAATATCAGTCTTTTTTTCGGATTTTTTTATGTGCAAAAGCTCAAAACGACTGTGTTTTGCTTTTTTTTCTCGTAATCATTCGTATTTATTACTGGAAAGTAGCGAGCGTATAATTAGAAAATCTTGAACACATACTCGAATATTCTAGAAATGTGTGCGAGTGGATGGGTAACTAGAAAATGAAACACAGTGTTGTTAATTGATTAAGTTGAAGCAGACTCATTTGTATAAGGAGATTTTTGTCTAATTTGTTTTGTGTGCATATGTGGTACACAGTTTGATTGCTGAATTATTGGTATGTTATTAATTTTCTTTTCATACATAATTACTTTCATTTTTGCTTAGGTAGAAAGATCATTATTGTTTAAAGTGATGATAGATTATACTAATTTTTATTTTTATAATTGTTTTGTTGTAGGTCAAGGACAAATTCGTTTATCAAGCGAATCAAGTACACGTTCTTATCCCCGACGACTAGGTAAAGTATTTTAATATTTTTCTCAGTATTTTTTACTTTGTAACATTTTTTTGATTTTGTTCTAGGACGTTGGATTGTCAATATAATGACAAAATATTGGATATTTATCTCGTGTGGCATGCTGTTATTAATGAGTATTCAACAGACGGTTGTTGCCTACAGAATTATTTATATGATGTTCTATCTATTTTTCATATTATCTTTCCAAGTATGCTTACTCTAGATTTATTTCGTTTTGACAAATACTTAAATGTCTGAATTTTAATTATTTTAGATTTCTTTTGGTTTTTGGCGGCGTACAACGGCTGTTTTTCATCTTGTCATTATCGTGTATTCAATGATAGTTTTAATCGTTATTTATATTTATCAGTTCAAAGCAGTTTATGATTGGTTACAGAATCGAATAGATAAAGTGTGGTAAGTTATATTAGAAGAGGTATTTTAAGTAAAAATGAATTTTCATAATTTTATTCCATTTTTTGTTTTCAAAAATATTCCCGTTCTATGTTACGATAATAATTTAAGACAATAAAACGATTTGGACTAAGTTATTCATTAGAGTTAAAAGTGTACTACTTAAAATATTTGCTTTTTTCAGGTTGTTATCGGTGGGTTTAGAAGATTTAGGCACAGATGCATTAGCTGTTAAATTATTAACGCCAAGCACATTTCTTGTTGTGAATATTTTACAATTATATTACTTCCATTCGGGTTGGATGGCCATGATTACAATAAAAAGGTACTGTTTTTTTACAAAAACAAAACAAAAATAACTGTTTCTACTGATAAATTTATCATAATCATCTATTTAACTTTAGTGATAAAAATATTCAAGGTCCAGCAACAGCCACATTACAAGATATTCATAAATATGCTAAAGGTAACTAATTTCATACTTTTTTCTATTGTTTTTATTTGTAATTATGATGTTTTGTTTTTGTTTTTATAGAAAATGTTAAAAATAGTGAATATCGTCAATCAGAATCAATATTAAAAACAAAAGCAACAAATTGGCAAGAAAGTCTATATAAATTATATTTTCGTTTAAATCGTATTTATAAAAAAGTAACATATTATGCGTGGAGATTTGCTGAAATACATATGTACAAATTCGTTTTATTCGCTATGATTCTCGTTGCTACATTAAACGTACGTATTTTGAAACAGAAATTAGACTAATATTGTCTATAATATTTTTTGATTTTTAAATCATAGGTATCAGCATTTAATGTTGTTTTGATCATATTGGCAACAATTGGCTTAGCTCTTTTTCGTTTACGACCATTAATCAATTTATTAACATTAATTGCCACTGGTTTATACATTGTTGTATCAATGGGTTATCAATTAGAAGTAGTAAAACAAGAATTTATTCAAAAAGATGTTTTTATTCACAATTGTACACCTGTATGTATTCTATTCTTGTATTAGAGCTGTATCAAATAAGGAATAACTCTATCTTTTCAGATCTTGACAAATGTATATAGACATGTGCTAACATTTGTCAAGGTCTGAAAAGATAGAGTTATTCCTTATTTGATACGGCTTTACTGTTGAAATTATTCAATGAGTAAATCTTACGCGATTAATGACTCTCTCATGTTTTACGATATATTTCTTCTATTTTAGTCATTTTTGAATATAACTGACAATGGATATTTGCCCAATGATACAGCAAAATGGTTTGGCTTTGAACTGACACCACGTATTGACCGATATATCGGAGTAAGTTACACAATTTTTATTCCATTAATGCTTTGTAGTATTTGTATGATCACTAGTACTATTTTTATAGAATAGTTAGAACTCAAATGTTGTTCACTATTTTAGAGTCTACTAAAAATATTTTATTTTTTTTTCTACATGTTTTAGCTTTATATATTTTTAACATTAGTATTGACATTTGATGCCATATCACGATATCGTCAACGTCATCGTCGAATGGAATTATCTCACAAATTTAATGTACATTTGATTGAAAATAAATATTCCATTTTATTTGAACCGTTTTGTTTAAAAAATACGGAAGATGACTCATATGAATATGATATTGTTGATTATAAACGAGCTGACGACGGAATTGTACCATTTTTAAAATATTTTTCAAATTTTCTTTTCTATCGTTTTGGAATAGAGGTAAATATATTTATTAATCCTTTTTCTATTGTAAATTTATTATTTATTATTTTGTTTAGATTTGTAATGTAATGACTGTTATTGTAATTGCTGTTAGACTAGATGTAATGGCTGTTTTGTATGCCATATGGCTGGGTTTATTTCTGATGTCAAAACGACGAGCTCTCATAAAAATATGGCCAATCTATTTATTATTTTTACTCATTGTATTTCCAGTGCAATATATGATTGTCGTTGGTCCACCACCATTTCTTTGTTTTCGTAAGTAAAAACATTAATTTTGTTATAATTTGTTTTCTAGAAATATTTATATGTATACTGTTTAGGATATTGGTGGTCACATGTATCATTTGATGGGTGGCCACAATTAAAACGTTGGCTCTATTTGCCAGACTATGTTAATCCTCCAAGTGCTCAACAGCTAATTGGTAATTGAAGAAACAACTTTTGAATGTTTTAATATCATTTTTTTTTATTTTTCAGCCGATTTTTTTCAATTATTATGTGCTAGTCAACAGTGGCGTGTATTTGTCCATGAAAATAATGAAAAAGATAGTGTGTTCACAGATGCAGGTGGTTCAAATCGTGAGATTATCTATGATAAAGATTTATACGTAGATAATCCAGCATGGGACTATGTGATGAAAAAACGGTGTGTTCTCTTTTAAAGTAGACAATGATAAAATATTTCTTTCTATTTTAATTTATTTTAGACACTGGCTTGATCAACTTAAATATATCGTATTCATGTACGGATGTTGGACAGTGTTGGCTATTGCTTATTTGGCTGGAACAACACGTATTAGTCTATTAGGTTTAGGTTATTTAATCTCATGTTTCTATTTTCTATGGTATGGACAAGAATTTTTAACAAAACCAATTCTCAAACTAATAAAAATGTAAGTATATTTTCAAAATCATCAGTTTTCTTCCGTATATACATTGATCAAGGAATAGATTTAAAACCAAGATGTGACTATTTCTGATAAATTTAGAAATAATGTTCATTTCATTTTAGGTGGAACTATTTAATCTATTATTGTTTTGCTGTTATTTTTGTCAAAGCCTGTCTGCAGGTATGTATGTCTTTTTTAACTACTCGTTAAATTAGATAATAAAGAATTTTTTTGTCGAAATATCTCCTCTTCAAGACAAAAATTAAGTCTTGCAGAAAAAAACGACAACTTAATAGAGTAAACAAACAAAAATTGTTATTTGACGCGTTTCTGATTATTATTAGCAGAGATAGAGAGTGATATGAGAACAGGTGTCTTAAATGGAGACTCTTCTTAAACCCAACTTATACCTTGGAATTTTATAGTTAAATATTTTCTGCAGGAATAAACGCTTTAACCATAAAACTATTTTCTGATTGCTTGCTTAAAATATTAATCGTGGGGCCATATAAAATAAAACTCATCAGGCAATATTTTATATCTTTTTATAATGTGTTTAATATAAGTCCGAAAAAGAAAAACAAGAAAAAAACGACAACACTAATTTCCTTTCAGGTCGTAGCGTGTGTCGGTTTTGTTAGCACACAATGTTGGGTTATACAAATATTTGCCATAACATGTTTAAAATCAGGCGCACAGTTGTTCAATGATTATTCCGAACTAGGTTTATTATTCGTTCTTCTAGGGATTTATTTATAATTTCTGTTCAGCTTGTGCATAAAACCCTCTATTTATTTAGTTAATTCTTAGAGTATATGGTTAGATTTTTTTTTCTTTCCTTATGAACCTTGCTTACTTTTGAATGGTTCTTAAAGTCTTTGGGAATAGTTGAAATGGCTTTGTTTTTCTTATCGACTGTACAGCAACCACTCAAGTATTCTTCAAACAATTTACTTAGAACTTTGACTGTTAATTTTGTGTCCGTTTCTGTTGGATAGAAACCTTCTTTCATGGTATTATCTATTCTTTATTTTACTATGCATCAAATAAATAGGGCCTCTTCGTCAAGATTAATTTACTTGCATGAACTATAGGTGTTTTTTTATTTTTATTGTTTATAAATCTAGCTGCTTGTTCCTATTGAACTTATTGGTTTTCTTTTTCTCTAGGTGGTCGTTTGTATATTTTTGTACAAATCAATTGCTTGTGGTGCTATAGAATCTGCTTTTTTTTGTGCATTTATCGATCTATTTGTTCCTTGTTTAAAACAAGAATATATACCACAAAACAATAATTGTAATACTGGTACCAAGGGTGAGAAAGAGAGACATATATATATATATATGTGTGTGTGTGTGTATGCATATAAGGCACATTTTTTATAGGTTTAATAGATTCTTGCTTGCTCCTTTATTCTCATATTGTTTGAAAATAAACGTATTAATCTATTATTTTCTCTCATCTTTCTCATTTAGATATTAATCAGCCGTGTGATCGAAGTGCTGGTGATGCAAGTTTATTCATGTACGTAATTTTTAGTTGTTGACAACATATATCTAATGAACATATGATCTTTCGTTTAGGGATGGATTTTGTTTAATATTTCTTCTGTTACAAAAACGGATATTTAGTAGTTATTATTGGGAACATATCGTTACCGAATTACGTTCACAAGCAAAATTAGCTAGTCAGTGAGTAAAATACCTAAATATTCGATTTTTCAACTATACACTAATCTTTTATGTTGATATTTATATTACCAAATCTATTCTAATTTTGATAAACTAACTAGTTCGTTTTCTTTTGTTTGTATTTCTAGAGGAGCTGTTCTATTTAATATGATAACTAAAAAACGTATAGACGAAGATATTGAACGTGAAAATGAAACGGTACGAAAAATAAAATGTAGTCTCGAACGTATCAAAGCACAACAACAAAAATTAAATCAAACCGGTGGACTACCGGACGAATCATCCGAACATTATGAAGGTAAAAAATTACCATTCTCATCTCATATCCACTATAAAACATAAAAATCATTCTTTATTTTTAAGCAATTCGTTCGGGTGATTATTACATGTTTGACTATGAATCGGATGAAATCGTAGATGAAAGTAAAAAGGATGATGCTACAGCTGCTCAAGAACAAGTAAATGTTTAATCAAATTAGAAAACTGTATTCAAACTGATTTTTCACATTTCTTTTTTATTGTCTAGATTTTAGAAGTATTAACGTCGGATAATGATACTGACTGTAAGTAATATGACCTATAGCAGATACAATTAATGTAAAATAATAATTTTATCATTTTCAAGTGCAAACAACATCCTTAGAAGATAATTTACAACCTAATCAAACGCTCACGACATCGTCTATTGAGGAAGGAGAAGTACCAATGCCGATACAACGAAAAAGTAAAATGTTTTGTCTTTATCTAATTGACAAAATAGTCTTCATTAGTTCATTCAACCAGTTCGAATAATTATTTGGAATGTTTTTCGTTTTTCTAGAATCAAGAGGTTCTGTAATGAAACCGATATTTAAAAAAATTAAAAGTATAACGAAAATAATCGTCGATTACTGGATTAATTTATTTAATCATTATTCACAAGATTATCGTCAAGTATCTCGAAAATTAGCTGAAATGAAATCAAGAGATAAAGTGGTTCGACAGAGTATCATTGAACAAGATAAACAACAATCTCGAATAACAACTTCAGAAGGAGTAAGTAGTGTATGCTAATAGAGATTAACACATGATTTTCGTTAATGATTCAACAACTAGCTAGAACAGTATTTTACTTATTATTTTTGTTTTTGTAAGGCTCCAGTTATTGATTTGGATCCTCTTGCTGGTGGTGATAATAATTTGATTGTTCAACCAAAAGTGTATGTACTGTCAATTGTAAACATCATCAATTACGCCTAAAATTTATTATTTTTTATTTAGTCAAACAACGGTCCAAGTTGAAAATGATGATGTACTGGCAAATCGTTCTCGATTCTATCGTTTATTAGATTCTATATTTTACATGTTAATGTCTCGTTCTGAATTATTATGTTATTCATTTATGGTCATAAATCATTTAACATCTGGTGCTTTATTATCAATGCCCTTACCATTGTCTATTTTTCTATGGGCAATGCTTTCATCACGTCCATCTCGAAATTATTGGATTACAGTTTTGACTTATACTGAAGCAATGATTGTTATTAAATATATATTTCAATTTCGATTTTATCCATGGAATGTCAAAGGTTTTGAAGAACAACGGCCACTAGCTCCTGTGAATATTATTGGCATTGATCGAAAAGGAGATGCGGCATCTGTTGCTGATTTATTTCTGTTATTATCGTTGTTTTTACATCGATCAATATTGAAGGTAAATAAATAAATAAATAAATCATTATCTATTTACATAGTCAGTTTGTTTACTCGTCTTGTTTAAAAAAACGAATTTTAAATACTAAACAAGAGGAAAAATATAGTATTTAGTGCTAAAAAAAGATATTGTCACTATTGTATACCATGTTTATTTGAATATGTTTTGCGTATTTTATTTTATAGCAAATGGGTTTATGGAAAGCCGATCATCAACTGCCAGAATTACCGACAACAGCACCGGTGAAAACTGTACAAACAATTTCAAATAGTTCCGAAGATATTGCTCAAACTGAGCCAGTAGTCAAATATGAGCAAAGAGTGAAAAAGTAAGAAGAAGAATATTCTTATTTACCTTCATCTTCCCGTAACTGCTTCTACATAAATCTAGACGAATGAGAAAATATGTTCATAGGTTAAAGTAAGTTAATGAATTAAGAACAACCTTGTATGTATGCAGATAATTCCTTCTTCTTGAGACATAAACAGCATGAACGACAACTTTACTTTCTAACATATTTAAAACACTAGCGTATGCATGTCTCTTTGTAACGAGGACACAAGTCAGTTCACTTTATTGACAAACAGTCATAAGCACACAGTAGCACAAGTTGGAAAAAGAAAAACGCGCCTAATACAGAAATGTGATGTGAGTGACATATTCTACCGCACATCCATATAAAGTCAATTATCTTTGAGAATATACAGGCTAAATTAGATAAAAGACTGATAGTCGAAGTCACACTAGTTTATAAGAATCTTTAGTACGATCAGATAAATACTTAAATGTAGTTCATATTCTTCTTTGACAAGTTAAGAGTAATAGAAGAGAAGTTTAGATAAAAAATTAGATGAATTTCTTATTTTTGTATTTTAGGCAAACCTATTTTATGAAGCCGATTATAACGTTTTATCGTCGTTTAAAACAAACATTATTTGTACGAGATGTTTATGCACCAATGTTCTTTTGTGATTTTTTGAATATGCTTGTAATCATTATTTGGTATAGTCAATTCGGAGTAAGTTTGATAGAAAAAAACAAATAATTAGCAAAATTGTATAGTGTAGATAAAATAATTATAATTTTTCTTCTTACAATTACTGTATGAAACGTAATGAGTTATATACTTTTAGTTGTCAAGATCTTATCAGGTAACATTTTCTTTTTGTTTTTTGCAGTATTTCCCGCCTATCCAAAAGCTTTATTTGTTTTCTGCACGGTGTCAGCCACCTTTCTGTAGTTACTTTTTTATGGGGACCCCTCCTCAGGAAAAACCTTTTTTATCTTATATCCGATTTCGGTGGTGCTTACAGTGATTAATGCTTACTGCCCAACTAGCTTCGACTAAAAATTCGAGATCGAAACGGTGAAGCGTTGCTGAGTTCTTGCGTAGCAAGGGACAAAATGGGGCTCTTAGCAAAAGCGCTAAGGCTTTTTTGTTGGCAGGTGCAGAAGGCTGCGGATAATCTCAAATGAAACTAGACACCTAAATGTAAAGTTTGTCTATAGCGTTTTTTGAATTTCGCTTCTGTTCATTCTCTACACGTATTTTAAGTTAGAACTCCGAAAATATCTCTAAAATCGAAGGAGTATTTTCCACTTTTCTCTGCACAGAAAACGAAATTCAAAAATCGCCACAGGCAAAATTTAGATAAATGTTTTAGCTTCAAAATAAAAGAATGCAAGTTTTACAATGAATCGTCTAGGAGAAGATACAATTTTGCTGCGCCAAAACCATATTCTCAGCTATGATATTAACACTTCATTTATTATAATTATAGTCTTTCGCAAAACTAGTATGATTCTGCAAGGCGAAGTCGTACAAACCTGTGTGACATTTCGTTCTGATCAGAATATTCTGCTCAACACAACTCCATATCTGTTAAAACGGACAATCATAAAAATTTTAATGAAAATGTGAAATTTAGAAAAAGGCGGTTTTTAAGACTTTCAGAAATCTTTTTCAAAAACCTCCAGAGGCATTGAATTTTTGGTAAACTGAGACGAATTTTGAAAGATACTTTGGATACTAAACCGTATGGTTACTTCAGTTTCGAAATTTTTTGAAGAAAAAAATCGAATTCTTGACGGGGTCCCCTTAAGCAACACGTACTGCTCTTTGTTTAATGAGAATCAATAGAGCAGATAAAAATGAAATTTAATGCTTGATATTGTATTGCTTATAAACACACGAACCACAGAAACACAAGCGTTTCAAAATACCAAATGATTATTTGTTCCGTCAAATAGAGAAAAGATTTAGCTTAAATCACTTAAAAATGTAGTCATAATTATCTGATAAAATGTTGAGAGAAATGATATATGTATTATATAATGTTCACAAAAGACGAAATAAGGAGAGGAGGGATTCACAAATAGATAATATTGTTTTATAGTATAAATAATGTGCGTTTTCCAAAATCTTAACAAACTGTATTTTGTTTTTTAAGGAACGTGCTGGCGGTAATGTTGTTCAAACAATTAAAGAAAATAAAGTAAGTTTTGTATTAAATGTAGATTTATTATACATAATTAGTTAATTTATCTCTAGGTTCCTGTTGCTTTTCTGGCCATATTATTAATTCAATTTATTTTAATTATTATTGATCGTGCTCTCTATATTAGACGTAATGTTCGAGGAAAATTCATTTTTCAAATTCTTCAAATTATTGGTGTACATGCATGGCTATTTTTTATATTACCGGGCATAACAAGAGTGTATGTGATTACTTTCTTGTAGACAATTTAAATCGAATATATTAGAAATTTCTTCTTTTTTTTCTCTTTTCTAGTAAATTTCGTAATAATGGTGCCGCACAGTTATGGTATTTATTAAAATGTATTTATTTTGGCTATTCGTCTATACAAGTACGATGTGGTTATCCAAAACGAATTGCTGGAAATTTTCTAATGAAACGTTTTAATTATATTAATCAAATATTGTATAGAGGGTAATACTTATTAAAACAACTTTCATTTTCATATATCAATGCATAAATTTTATTTTATTTATTTTAGATATTTACTTGTACCATTTTTACTTGAATTACGAACAATTATGGATTGGATGTTTACAGATACATCACTAGGTTTATCAAGTTGGCTACAATTAGAAGATATCTATTCAAATATGTATCTCTTAAAATGTGCAAGATGGGCAGAAACGGTAATTGCAATTTACTAAACTTTATTTCTATCTTTTAATGGAGAAAATACATGTAATACAAAAAAAAACAAAAAAACAAAACAATTTCTTGGTTCAATATTATGTCAGACGTTTAGTAATAATTATCATCGTTTTATTTCGTTTTAGAAATATCCGACACCTCGTGGTCAAACTCGCCCAAAATTAACAAAGTATGGTGTTGGTGGTTCTCTGTTGGCTCTGTTAATCTTGCTCATTTGGTTTCCGCTGTTATTCTTCTCTTTTACATCGTCATTTTATCAGAAAAATCCACCGGTTGAAGTGACAGTTGAAATTAAATTAGGAGGATATTTGGTTAGTTTTGTTATCATACTTTTAAAATAAGAATATAATTTAGTAATTTTGTATGCTTTCTAGCCAATTTATCGTATGACAGCTCAAAATGGTGACATATCTCCATTTATAGCAGCGGATTACAATGAATTAAGAACGAAAATTGGACAACCTGCCAATACTGAAGTATGTCATTCAGTCATATATTTTGAATGACTTTTAAAAGAGTTTTGTTATAGGATGCTGCCGCATTTATTCGCGATTTCAATTCTGATGATATAACATGTGTTAATATGTTGGCTAAATCAACAGAAATATGGCAAATAAGTCAACCGATACGAGATATTTTAATCACTGATTTAAGTCAAAATAAATCTATACCAGTGCGATTTTCATACACAATTGTTCGGTTAGTACTAGTAGTAATAAATTGTAAAAGAATTTATATAAACATTATTAATACTCTTTCAGAGCGCCTCCAGGACAAGATGATGCCGAAGATATAACAGCAGAAGTAGCAAATGAACATACTATCTATATTCTACCAGAAAATGAAGGATTAAGACAATCATTAATCGATATATTAAATGGAACAATAGAGACAAGAACGTCCATGTATGTATTCACTTTATTCTCATTTATTTTCATAACCTTAAACTTGTTGAAAATTAATACTAGTTTGGTAGACTATTCATATGTTAAAAAAATAATATATAATTATCTAATTTATTTTAGAAATATAACAATTTTAAGATTAATGCCTCGTTTTATCCATGTCAAACCAAAAGCAAAACCGGAAGAAATTGAATCATTTAGGAAAGGTATATTTTTATTTGAACTGATGTTAAAGTTTTCTGCATTGTTGTCTTTTTTGTTGTAGTTTTTCCTTATAATTATTATGCAAATATAACAATGGGTCTGAAAGCAACGCCAAATAGTACTGATGTATGGTGGGAAATGCATGAAAATCCAGATGATAAGACTCCGCAACAATTTAATCCTTCATGTATGTTGTATCTTACTGTATACATTACCATCGTCAGACTTTCTCGCTATTCGTTGTCTATTTCTTTTTTTTTATTGTAAAAATAACAATATGATTTATCATTTCTAGGTATAGCAACAAATCGAGCCGATTATTTAACGTTGATTATGTTTAATGATAAAATTTCACCAGCTAATATATCATTTTTAACACGATACGGGTTAGTCAGATTTTATTTATAATTTTCTCTTCATCTTTGAAATTGTTGCATGAAAACCTATAGACGGACTTCGACTTTTAGAAGCTGACTTATTCTTTGCTCTTCAATGCATGTCCACGCTCTTTACTAACGATCAAGCTACAGCCATACTAATTTTATTAATACTTTTACATTGATGCTTTTATTGAACGAGATATATCTCTGTGTTGAAGAATTAAATACTAACATTGAGCATATGATAAATATTGATTGGAAGTGTTAATGATCTAAGATTTTGAGTATTCTGGGTGCCTTCTTATTACTAATACTGTTTTAGCTATGTAATTTTAAATTTTAGATAAATTTAAAAGATTTTAGCATGTGTGTTATGTTTTTTTTGTATTATTTTTCTATTTAACTATCAGATTTCAAATTTCTTATGTTATAGAATTCTAAAAGACACCTTCAAATTCTTGTTGTTTTGTGCATTGTGTTTTTTTTTTTATTAAAAATGATGTTATGCACATTCGTCACCTATAATTTATGTAGTGATTTAACAATTTTAGTTATCTTTATCTTTGCCTGGTGTCTTCTCTCTGTTTTTTTCATCTTCTATTTCCTATTAGTGGCAGAAATTAAACATTTCTGACAATTTAGAATTGTCACTGTTTCTAATATTTTTTTCTCTATTGTCATTATACACAGATAGATTTTCGATTATGTCTTCCTACAAGACTTGTAAAAACAGATGAATTTTATTGACAGTAGACGTCTCTATTTATTGAGTGACTATTCCACATATAATTAATGAAGATAAATAGAACAGCAGAAGGATCAGTATAATCAAGGATACTTGATAATACTAGCTAGCTAAAATAGGAAATATTCATATGATTTTTTCAGTTATTTACAATAGATTAGCAAATTATAGCATGCAAAAATTTGTTCGTGATCTTTCCCAACAATCTAATGTAAACTAGGGGCATTTGTAGTAGCGTCATCAACAATAATTTCAAGATATTATTACTTTCCATTGATATTTACGAGAAAAATTGACTATATTGTTAATTATTTATTACAACTTTTCATATTTTTGATTGATGAAAATTTAAAGCGCTGCTCTGTCTTGGCTTAGCTTCATACAACAAAAATAAATTCGAATATTCTTTTTCCTGTCGACATTTATAAGTTACTATAGCTTTTTTTATATTATACGTTCGAGCAAAACTCATCTGCTATTTTAAGTTTATGCTATGCTCCTCTTTATGTTAGCTGACATAACCTCTTACCGAGATTATTTGAAGAAGACTAGAGGTAGAATCTATTTGTGTATATATATCACTCTATCATACCCAAAACCGGCCATTTTTTCTATTCCTTTCTATTCATCCAGAATCGTTGGCATTTACACAACAATTGTATTGGCATTAGCTCAGTTTATTCGTGGTTCATTATTTAGCGGTCCAAATAGTATTATGTTCGAAGAATTACCGCAAGTTGATGCTCTGTGGAATTTTATTAGTGATATTTATTTGCTTAGAACGGTTGATGAATATATGATTGAAACCGAATATTTTGAACGATTAATTTACATTTACAGAGATCCACAAGTATTACTTTATTGGACAAAAGAAAAAAAACAGTAGTGATTTACTCGCATTCACTCATCAAATCAAAATAGTCAAATAACTTTCTATTTTTCTATCTCTTAAATGGTGTTAGCCTTTAAATAGCAGCAGTTAGTCACACGCAGATTTCTGTTTGTGAAATGTTCTACACTCTAGTCGTTGATCTCTTCTGAGAGAAAAAATGAAAAATCCCGAGGAATTCTTAAGAACCGTCTCTAGATATCCCTATTTTTATGGATTTCCTGACAATATTTATTCACGATTTTGTTTTATAACCTTATATTCTCTATACGGAACACCAAAATTTTCAATATTTTCTCCCATTGAGTAAATAACTAACGTATCGATTTAATTGCTACCTTCAAACCTTAAACTACTAAGAAGATGGCATCTATTAAATTTCTTGTTTTGATATAGAAAAACAAAAAAGTATATCATACACAAGATACGAACACTCAATTCTTTAATTCCATGAAAGTATAAAAAAGAGAACGCAATGAAAATTTCGAGAGGGTTTTTAACAGAGTTCCTAGCGATTTATTTTTGCACGATCGACCAGGACTGTGTTTTCTTTTGATAGTCAATTTGTTTTTTCTATTTTTTTTTTCCTCTATTCTAAAACATTGTGAAGATGTAGCTTTTATTTTTAAATTCTCTAAAGTCAGTTTTTTTTCATGCATATTCTTCAAATCTCTATCGATTCTTAGCTCCATATAAATAGGTCAAATTTTTGTTTCACTTTTGTGAAACATCCACGTTCTATCCCATCGCATTTGTAAAAGAGGATTATCCTCTAATTGTAGATTATTGCAGAAAATTTCATCTTTAACTCTGTGCAAAAGTATATTACTGATAAACTTGTGCATATTTTTGAGATATGCAACTGAATGAAAATCTGTCTCTTTTTCGTTGACACTGATATGTCACAAAAATTAGTATAGAATATACTACATAGTGGACTATTTCAAGTTCAAATTTAGACTTGAAATAGAATAATGTGCACTGTTTTGTGATTCTGAATATTTTTCACGTGATATTTTCGTACATAATTTTCCATTCTATCTTTGTCGATATTTTATACTGGTGGATGTATAAATCTGCAAATTTTTTTGTACATTTTATTTTTTTGATAAAATCTTATTTTTGGAATGTATCCTATCTGTTTTATTGTTTTTGTTTTTGAGAATAAATCATTTTTGAATGAATGAATGGAAAAATAAGGGACAAACTCAATGAGAAAAACTATGTTCTCTCTCTCTTTCTCTAAGAAGATAAGATTATTTTTGTTTATCTATTTTAGGATAATTGGTATTTATACAACGTTTGTATTAGTTGTTGCTCGATTATTGCGTACAATTTTACAAACATCGCAGACAATAATGTTTAATGAATTACCTTATGTTGATCGAATATGGCATCTACTATCAGATATTTATCTTGTACGAGAACATTTATATTTATTTATTGAAGAACAATTATTTGCGAAACTTTTATTTTTATATCGTTCACCGGAAACACTGATTAAATATACTAAACTAAAATATGAGTGAGATGTTTTGATATATATTTTTCCCGAGCTTCATAACTTTTTCTTATTATAAAAATTGCCCAGTTTTTATGTTTAGTTAAAAAATAAGTCTTAGAAGAATATAGGAAATTAAATTTCTTTCTATCTGCTTCTATTTTTTGAGCTTTATTATGTGCTATGTTTGTTGTCTGATGTAGTGTATATATCTATATATGTATTGAAAGATATAAATATATTATTAAGACAAAATATATTATTTTTTTAAATATCGCTGTGATATAATAAATTGCGCGGATTATAGTTTTTCTCTTCTTGGTGAAATTTTCTATTGCTCATTCTTTTTTTGATGACTACTATTTTGTATATAGGACTACTTTATCTGACATTCGTACTTTTTTGTTGTTGATAGCCGAGCTTTGGTATTATTTCATGACATTTGGTCCACTTTTGTCTATTTCTGATGATAGTTTTTTGATAAATGTTTTTTTTTATTTTGGGGATATTTGTTTACTTTTTTTTATATTACAGATTGTATTAGGGTGGTGTATGCTTATGAAATAAAAGAGGAAAAGTTCAAGTTCATATTAGAGAAAAAATGTGTTATTACAAGAATTAATTCGAATAATTGTTGATGCAGAAACACTTCAGATATTTAGAAATATTTCACACTACACGTTAGTATAGATTGTTTAGACAGACAGTCCGATATCACGAATGATATCCCCATCGACATATATATTCCATCCTGAATATAGAGTGTATATCCTGCACAGGATATTCACAAAAAATTATATTTTTATCGGGATATTTCTACAAAATATTTCTGGAAAAATTATTATCGGAAAAACCGTGACTGTATTGCAGAAAAGTGATTTAATCACGAAAAAACGGACGAAAAACTGATTCGGATTTCATGCTGTTTTAGTCTTTATTCAAAGTTTATCATTTATTATTTTTTAAAACAAAAGTGTATATCTTGATCGGGATATACAAAATGGCCTGATCGGGATGTTATCCCATGCATTCATTGTTCGATGCTTTTTTGAGTAGCTTATGTCTAATTCATAATAGTCTACTCGCTTCGCCTTCCATTCCAGTTCAATGTTATGGATAATAAATAATATTGATCAATAAAGATATGCTAAAACATTTTGAGTAAAAATGATTATCTTGTTAGCAAAAACTGCAAATTTGTATTTGTTTTTATTTCATGTGTAAAATAAATAGAAGATGATTTTTTAGACTAAGTGTCATCAAATTCTTAGACACAGACATATACACACACATACACAAAAAAGATGAGAAATAAAAAATATATTTCGCACTACGCATAGTCAACCTCGTTGGTTTACTTCTTTGGTTATGATTATTTTTAAACGTAGATTTACAAGTAAATATGCACTAAGTGTACTCTACAGTCTTGTTATAGACAAAACCACTTTTATTTAAAAACAAACTCTCACTCATACACTCAAAAATAAAACCCACAATGTCCTCGTGTACCGTCAGTCTATTATATTCCGTTCAGGATATAACTTTATATTCTGAACGGGCTATATCCCGAAGAGGATATATATTGTAGTCCGAACGAGACATATAGCCTAATCAGGATATCATAACCCGATCAGTCTATATTTTTACATTCCGAAGGGTATATATATTCTCATAGGGATATATACCTCGTTCGGTCTGTGAGACCGGATTGATAGACAGTCGTTGTCTTTTGAAAATTACTTTTGAGGTGGAAAAACCAGTAGTTCGATCTGGTATCACATGATTAATTTGTCTCTCATCGAACACGTGTACTATACACCAAATAAGCTAATGATAGCAGAAAAAACTTGCTATCATTGAAAAATTTTAATTTTTAGTTGCTATTTAGTGTGTACAGTTCAAGTATCTATTTTAACAATTCCAAGTTTTTCATGATTGGTTCTGCGGATACGTCTGCACTGTTATATGATAAAAGTCTTAATTCTGGTTATGACTTAAAAAAAGAGAATTTTCCACCGGTTGAGAAAAAAATCCCTCTTCTTTTATTTTCATTTCATTTTTTTAAGTCATAAGCTAATTCTGCTATTATCAAAGTAAGGCATACGCAGAGATGTGAACCGATCGGTTGAACTGCCCCTGTCGCTTCGCCAAGGTACAATTTTCAAGCCAATTATACTCCTCAAATTTGGTCAGCTAAGTGCGATATAATATTAGTTGTATCTTGACATTTTATTATTGATCCATTACTCCGTATTGCCGAGTGGTGATCAGCAGGAAAACATCAAGATAATCCAAGAACACATCTCAATCGTCCATGCAAGCACAAAGGTGTTTCCCGGTCGTCTGGTATCCGGGGTGTAGCATTTCAATTGTGATCAGACGTCCGTGCTCTGAAAAACTTTCTAAATGACTAACTATAGGAGCATAAGCACGTGGAGAAGAGTACAACGGCCCTGCTGTTGGTGGTACGTCAGCAGCACGGTGAAAGTAGAGTTCTTTTACAATCGTTCTAATTTTGACTGGAATGAAGTTCCTTCATGATAGAGCATTCTTTTTTAATATGAGTTCCTCACAATTATAAAAGGCTATAAAATGGTATAAGATTTATGCTCTTCCTCAACAATTATCTACGCTTTGTTCTGGCAGTTTCTTGTACTTTTAAACAAGTTATACAGTGTCACCTCTCTCAGTATCCACCAGTGGCATCTGCTAATGCGCAATCGTAGTGGAAAAGGACTAGGACGTATGATAGAAAAATAAATATATATATAAATAGATAAACAATTAACGATCGTGCAATATTCATACACATATGAATTAAGTATTTTCAGAAAGGTATATAATAAAAGAATCTTAAGACCAATTGCGTAAAGTACTCCCTTTTCGTTGTAAGAGCTTTATTATGATTTTCAGTTTTTAGTTTGTAAATAATTTATATACATGGTATTATATGAAAATGACGCACTTATTTTCGTAGTTTTGAAAGAAAGTGAAATGGGACTTATTTTCTGTTTTCATTTGAAAACTGTTGCCATCCTGGAGAGATATCTCGGGACAGCAATAGGTCCTCGAAGTACCCTCCATCTAATAATTAAATCTTTTGTATCAGAAGGACAATAAATGATACAGTTGTTGATTCTATTTTTTAAGGTGATGAATTAGCAGCCAGTCTCAGCCATGGCGTTATGTAAAACCAATTTGAGTCGAAATTGTTAAAGATTGTTTAGTTAAGTGCCAGTTAAACTACTATACTAGAATGTGAAATAATGTTGCATTATCTCTCTTATTGTTCTCTTTGGATGAAGAATAGAGATCTGCACGGATATGCAAATTGCCGTGGCCACAGGCATGCTTGTGCTGGCCGCGACCATGGACGGGCACGGGCAGACTCGAAAAAACGGTGAACCGACAATCGCTCTCGTTGACCGATACGGGTTTTTTTTGAGCAACAAAAAATATGTTCGAAGATATGAATTGTTTGTAGTTGAAATATAGATAATGAGAGAGATGCGAAAAAAGGATAATAATATATACGAATAATATAAAATGAATAATCATCGCACGCCTTAACCAAATCGTTATCTCTTTAGTTTTGAAAAAGCTTTTACCCCCATTCAAAATCTGGAGGATTAGAACTTTGTTCTTCATTCTACACTGCAAATCATTCTTCACCAGTAAATATTTTAGCAATCGTAGTTTGATCATATACCAACTTTGAGCTATACTCTATACAACGCATACAGTTTTACCATTATCCAATGGTAATGGAAGTTCTTCGTGAAACTTCCTATTCCCAAACAGAACTTTTTTGAGTTTTTCATGAATGATACACAATATGCTGAACAAACTTGAACCTCTGTACCGTCAGTCGCATGATAATCTTGAAAGGAAGTAGGAAATTCTTGATTTCTCAGCTGTTTATAATATTTTTTCGGGTTACAACTAAAAATTTAAGTAGCTCAACAGTGAGATAGTAAATTGTGTATTATATATGATTAAGGAACAATTTCTTTAATATAGTTTTTTCAACTGGTACAACACACATCATCCTTATAAGAAGTTCTCTTTATTTTTAAAGAGCGTGGTCTCAAGTAGTTCAAATAGCCAAGCGTTGATATTTGAGTTATTAGCACTTAGGATGCATGAACTCCTTCCTTGTCGAATAACTGAACAACAAATTGAGATATTTAACTCGACTTTGTGTCATATGAAAGAGCAAGATTTTAGCTATGTTTTGATATTGTTTGTTTCTATTTAATTTAATTACACACGATTTCCATAAATATTACAGTTTTCCATTGATCTGTCACTTGAATTTACGACGTAATATCAAAAACTCTAAAATTATAAATGAAAATTTTTCTGTATATGCAGCTTTCTAAGTAATATTGAATGGATAAACCAGATTTTTCGAAAATATGTAGTTCAAATCAAAGAGTCCATTTCTCAGTTGGAATTGTTGAGGGAAAAAAACGATTTTTACGATCATCTCTTCTGTTAAAACTTCGATTTTTCGGTTGAAGGGGAGATGTGTCGCTGAACAGTAGTCATTCTCAGAGGATCTTGTCGACCTGTGGTACATTTTATTTTGTTTTTTTCAGAGAATACATTAAATATTAAAGTTTCTTCATGGTTCAAAAAATGCCTATGGTTACAGATGCTGCGAAGTTAAAAGACAGAGAATATGAGACAGTTGCAGTTGATACTAAAGTTGTACAATGTTTGGTAAAGCATAGAATAAACAAAGCTTTGCACATCTTCACTATATGTTTCATATTTGTATTTTAGCCAAAAGTATCCGAAGGATGTCGAGTACCGGTGTTAATGGATATACAAAAGGCTTATGGTATGTATCTCATTTCTTCTAAGAGTAATAGATTTAGTTTATTTCTCCAAAGCTACGATAATAGAGAACAAATTGCTTGTCCATTGTCCTGATTTTAAGCCACTTAGTCACATTATTTTATCTTAGTTTTGGCGTCAGCGTTTGCCTTATGGAATATAAGGGAAATTCGATTGTAATATCGCTTCTTAGCAATAATTCCTCAATTTATTATTTTTGTTTTTTCAGTTCCGGCTGAAATTGTCAGTACACGAGAATCGAATGGCATTCGTGAATATTATATTCATTATGTTAATTTTAATCGACGTTTAGACGAATGGGTAACAGATGAAAAAATGAATTTAAATGAATTAGTGGGTCCCAGTGCAACAACTAATACTGCATCTACAGTAATTGATATAACAACAAACGTCACAACAACTACAACAACAACACAAGAAGTCACAACGCTAATATCTCCTCCACAAACTCCGTTATTACAATCAAACTCTAGTCATGCGTTAGATTCACAACCACCCACAATTATATTAACGGATGGAGCAGATTTAATCTCAAATCAGAGTCAACAAAGCGATATTTTGTCATTAACACCAAGAACAAGTGATACATTAGGAAATCCATTATCATCATTTAATAATAAAACAGTGACGCATGGAGGAACAGGAGCAAGAGGAAATGGTCATCACGGAGCGGTACATCAAATAACAAAAGTTAAAAATATCAATTGTATACATTTAGGAAGATATTATATAAAACCGTGGTATTTCTCTCCATATCCAGAAGTAAGAATAGCTTCGTTGCTAACAGTATTTTCGATACGAAGGAGGATAATTTGCTAAACTGACTGGTTGCTAACCTTTAACCAGTTGGTAAATTGTGTAATTTGTGGTTTATATTTTTAAAGGCTTTTCGTGGAATGTTACGAGGCTATGTTTCATTCCTCTAAAGCTTAGTCGTGAAGCACTGACATCTCGCAGAACTAAATGTTTCTTGAATTGCTAGAATTTTTGTGTATTCTTCTTCATGACTTTTTCTCTTTATTGACGATTTAGGATATTACATCTTGTCCAATTCTTTATATATGTGAATTCTGTTTGAAATATTGCAAAGATTTAACGGCTCTCAAACGTCATCGAGTGGGTGTAATTTTTTCTCCATTCTGTTTTAGTTTATTATTTTATTTTATATCTTTATAGACAAAATGTACATTGATTCATCCGCCTGGAAATGAAGTTTATCGCAATGGTACAATATCATTTTTTGAAATTGATGGAAGAAAAAATAAGAATTATGCTCATAATCTATGTTTACTAGCAAAATTATTTCTTGACCATAAAACATTATTTTATGATACAGATCCATTTATGTTTTATGTATTAACGGAATTTGATAATCAAGGATTTCATATTGTCGGATATTTTTCAAAGGTAAAAATTGCTTTCCACTGATTCAATGTTTAACCATATCAAACATTCGACGTTCTCTATTTATAATTTGTAGAAAAACATTGTGAGAAACTCTAACCAAACCTTTTTCTTCGTAACACAGAATTCTTTGCCTAAAATGCTTTGCTTTCGGATATTAAAGATTAGATCAGAAAAATAAAAGAAATAACGCAATTTTTTCTTTTTATTTAGGATAAGGAATCTAGTGAAGATTACAATTTATCGTGTATATTGACACTTCCACCCTATCAAAAGAAAGGCTATGGTCATTTTATGATTGAGTTCAGTAAGTTTCGATAGTACATTATTCACAGTGTTCTTCAATTTTATTTTTATTTCTCGCAATCTCATTAGGTTATACATTATCGAAACTAGAAAATAAAGTTGGAACGCCTGAAAAACCATTGTCGGATCTTGGCTTACTGTCTTACCGTCGATATTGGTCTGAAGCAATTATGGAAACATTATTAAATGTTCAAACTAAAGAAGGAGAAGAATATCCAGCGTTATCAATCAAGTACGATATAGAGTACAAGCAGAAATATTTTTGAGAGGCACTGAAAAATTGTTTGAAATGTTTCAAGGCTCTAGACTCAACTGTATCTCATTGCAGTTGTAAAAACTTCAGTTACTCATTTGAATTACAAATGTAAAAGTGATATTTAATCATCTACGCTGAATAAGTAGTCAACAAACAGAAGGCTTTTCGCTTCTTTCATTCTCTGTCAGATACATTTATTTACATTAGATCTTCTTCTTAATATGTCATTTGTATTTTTTAGTGAAATAAGTGAATTGACGTCAATCAAGAAAGATGATGTTATGGCTACATTACAAAATATGGGTATAATTCGTTATCAACAAGGTAGTTATGTGTTATCAGTAACAAAAGATGTTTATGCAACATATCAATCGAAACGTCGTGCAAGAGTTGATGCAAAATGCTTAATTTGGCAACCTACCAAAGTAAACACCACCATACGACAACCACAGTCACATATCCTTAAATAAGGTTGTTGTACATATTGTAAAGCTTTGTTTTTGATTTTTAGATTGTTGTTGTTTTTGTTTTTATGTGTGTGCTTTATTAAGTAATGTTTTATATTAAAACTATCTTTTCTTTTGGTATTTTAAATGACCATTTTGTAATCTAAATATATATTTAAACGAGAATATATTCAGAGAAACGAAGTAGTACAGCAAAAAGCTATGTAGCTATATCTATGACAACATATATATACATACTTTTTTTGTACAAAAAATGTGTACCAGTTTTGTTCATCGTGTCAAAAATATATTTTTCGAAACCTTGCACTTATCAGTAATAGAAATTGTAAACCAGTATAGTGCCACAAAAAATAAAATTAGAAGATTTTAAACAACTAATAGGGAAGTGATTTTCACTATTGGCAAAAGACCAACAATTTATGATATTTGAATAATATCAAAAGTATATTTTTTAGATACAGTTTTTCGCGTAGAATAAGAATAGAAATGTTTCAAAATTATCAAATGCAGTATACTGGACATTTACGCTCGTTTTTATAAAAAAATAAGCCGTTTTCAGGTTAAAATGGTTCAATCCTATTACATTTGAATGTGTATATGATCTAAAGAACAGATGGATGATTTGAACATTATTTAACTTTTGATGTTTGTTTCTCAATGAGTTTTTGTTACAAAAACAGGTATAGACATAGACATAATGACAATAATTACGAGCTTCTAACATAGAAGCAATCATCAATATAGGAATAGTATTCCCAAGAAGATTCGAAGCACGATACCAGTCTCAGTCAATATATCTGTATAGTTCTACTCTGTAATAATCATCATATTGTAGTTCATTAACGCATATTTTAACGGTTGATATACCACTGAAAGCGATGTTTTTATACACATACGTCACATATTATATTTAAGTAATTCGATGTGTCCTCATTTTCGTTGCAATATGATGTCCACTATTTTGCTGGAATTTAATACGTGTTTTCCACTTTTTAAATGAAGGTTTTCAGAAAGGAAAATCTGACATTGGTAACGCAAGTTTACTGACATGGATAACATCAGTTTATATAAAACTACTCTATAAACAAAAACGAATTCTCAATATTTAGGTAATAGACCCGTTGTACAATTATGTTTGTTGAATCCAAAGTATGATTTTAATAAGCTTCTTTTACTTCTTCTCAATCTAGAAAATGGTTAATATACAAAAACTTTATTACTTTTTTAGTTCAGGTTTTTATTGTGTGGTATTGTACATAATAAATAAGCCATTCTTCATTTCTTGTCTTTTTACTTTTTGTCAGAATGTAAATTGATCTGACTGATGTTTTTATGTTAGTTCATGTTGAAAGATAAATTAAACATTCACATACACTTATCCTTTTCGCATGATATAAAAAAAGACACATCAGTCCATGATAATATAGATAATTGAACATAAGACTTTTGTGTTGGGAATAAGAAAACACAGTATCTTCGATTAAAAATGGACGTTTTAGTTTTTTTATTAGCTTGAAATATTCCGAAAATAGAAAAAAATATTTAAAATTTAAAATATTTTATTCTATACTACGTCTTTCTACGCAAGAATAACGAAAATAAATAAGACACAAGATTGTTTTGACACCATAAAAAAAAAGAAGAAAAAATATATCTGCCGATCTACTTTAATTTAACTAATACTAGTATCAACTCTTGAACTTGTTTATTGCATACGGGTTCTAATACGACTCACAGGAGATCTCGCGAACTGTCACATCGCTTTTTCAACCAAACCTAGTGGGTTATAGATTATCAACTACGCTGAATCCGAATATCATAGTGGTAGCTGCCCAGGGGCGTTTACACGTTTTTCTAGAACGTTTTTCTAGAAAACCAGCTTTTCAGAAATTCTACAAAGTAACCAAAACTTTTCTCCATACAGCATGATTGTGGCCTCCAAATTTCTGATTAAAATGAGACATCTCCCAGCTCTACACGGCCTTTTTTTGCAAAGTTATACAATTTACAAGAAAAGCCCTAAATGTTCTAATTAATTTCTAATTAATTACTTATTTCTGCAGTTTTGAGGTGACAATGAACATTTAGGGCTTTTCTTGTAAATTGTATAACTTTGCAAAAAAAGGCCGTGTAGAGCTGGGAGATGTCTCATTTTAATCAGAAATTTGGAGGCCACAATCATGCTGTATAGAGAAAAGTTTTGGTTACTTTGTAGAATTTCTGAAAAGCTGGTTTTCCAGAAAAACGTTCTGTAAACGCCCCTGGGCAACTACTACTATGATATTCGGATTCAACGTAGTTGATAATCTATAACCCACTAGGTTTGGCTGAAAAAGCGATGTGACAGTTCGCGAGGTCTCCTCGTCAGTTAAAAAGAATGATAAAATATTGTTTAGATACGGAGGGTGTTTCATAAAAATTCTTAAGTGCTCGACTTAACTAAGTCTAGACTTAAGTGCTCAACTTAACTAAATCTAGACTTAAGAACTTTTATGAAACATCCTCCTGTTTTCGTGTTAACATGGCTACTTGATCAATTTTATATTCTTTGTCAAAACATGTCGATTTCTTTTTAAACGTTTTGATATTTTGATTGTCTGTTTCTTTATCGGTTTACTTAGTATGAATCCGCCTATCGTGTTGGTTCTTTTAAAATATCTTAAAATACTTAGTTTCTTTTATATTTCTCTATTTTTCTCTTTCTATTTTTTGTGTTTTTTTTTGTACTAAAACTTTTTCCTTCTTTTTTTTTACATTTTTGACCGTGGATAAAATTCATAAATGCCATAATGACTTATTGGAAAATTTTCGGATGTGATTTTGTAAAAAGCTTATTAATTTTTTTCTCCTGTGTGTATCATGCTTAACAAACTATGTCAGATGTTAATGAATTATTGAATATAATCAAAATATAAGGCTCCAAGAACTGGATCACGGTTTTCTCCTCATAGAAAAGAAAATCTTGACATTCAGATGAAATTGATTTGCAGCTTACCTTAACTGGAAACGTTATTCAATGTTACATACGGTTTAACCCGGAAAGAAAACTCATCTATAGTACCTATGTAAAATCAAAATCAAGAGAAGAGAAAAAAAGAAATATGCATACTAAATCATTTTCTAGATTGAGAAGAAGTAAAAGAAGCTTATTAAAATCATACTTTGGATTCAACAAATATAATTGTACAACGGGTCTATTACCTAAATATTGAGAATTCGTTTTTGTTTATAGAGTAGTTTTATATAAACTGATGTTATCCATGTCAGTAAACTTGCGTTACCAATGTCAGATTTTCCTTT